>JAXCGZ010008765.1:12500-23266 GCA_037179515.1 Halocaridina rubra
ACATAGCTAAGAAATTCCATACCAATTAAAGGTTTTCCCCATCGTCTGCATTTTAAATAACCTTAGTTCATTCCATTTCGGACTGGATAGGGAGAAAAATCTCACACACTCAGGATACTGTTGTTTTCATATAAGGAATTACGTGATATCAAGTAAGGACAATTGGATGTTTCAATGGGCTATACATCTGTCTCATTAATTTACTCTTGAATGTGCTAAAGCGTGAATCTATTTAAAGAGATCGTAATATATTTCTTTTTGTTTCATTTGCAATTCATCAAGGCCAAAAGCATGCATTAAAAAACCTTAACTTAGTACGTCAAATCTCAGATTTTAATTAGCCATGCAGTTTAAGATATGAGGGCCACAACCCTACCATTATAAGGATTAGGTATTAGGCATCAGGAATTTGGAGTAGCCAACACGATACAAGGTGTATATCTATGTACAGTGCAACACCATTTGATAAGATAATATGTACAATGGCTTTCATGCAATATTCTTACTTTGGCAAATATTGAATAAGTGTCATTTACTGTACAACTCAAGGCGATTCACACTCAAAACCCAATAGAGTGAATGTAAAGCACCCGATCACCTGACATACAGTGTCATACACTACACTGACCTACATTTCCTATAGTACAAATCTACAGGACACTACGTAGATACAATTCATATCGAGTGCTATGCAAATCTTATACGTCATTAATACGCAAACAAACATTGTTCGCCCTCGCGAGGATATGATCATCTTAGCACTTCCTGACTAGCTAACCATGCTGAGAGATAACTTAGCCAGTCATTGAGCATTGTAGGAAGAATAATTCTGAAATCTTGCTTGTTCTGACTGCTGAGCAAACGTGATACACTTTTGTTAAAATATTATATACAAGATAAAAAGAAATGGGAAAATTTGAATTAATATAGAAAACAAATAAATAAGTATATAAACTTCTACCCTATGTACATAAAAGCTTCATGATATATAATTTATATAAAATATAACCCCTACTTTCTCTCTGTCTCTCTCTCATACTCTGGATGCAAACGACTACTAGCTATTGACATTCGTATTCAGATAAGAATGATCTGTCATAATATATCATATTCAGATTAGGAAAGTAGCAGAGTACATGCTGTTTTTCCTACATAATGCTTCGTATACCTTTGTCGAAAATAATATATTCAAAATATGGTAAAGGCTGTCTATACTAACTTGATAGCACACGTACGTAGTGAAGAGCGACATTCTCACATTCTTGTAAGCAACTAAGTTACAAAATACCTACATCCTGGAAAAAAAATGTAATAATGATAGTACTCTTTCATACATACCTCAACAAGCAAAAACATATTTTATTGTCTACTTGAGTAATATCACCTCAATTGTTATATATACACTGTAAAGATTTCCATATTAAAGTCATTAAAAGAGTCGAATTTTCCCAAGTGACTGACGTATCATTTCTTAAACAGTGTAAACCTAGGATACCATATTATTAGTTAGCTAGACACACACGAATGGATTTCATAAATGCATCTGAGGCGGTTCTGTGTGTACGGGATCCTAGTCATACACAGAACCGCGTCAGATGCGTTTATGAAATCCATTCGAGTGTGTCTAGCTAACTAACAATATGGTATCCTAGGTTTACACTGTTTAAGAAATCGGGCCTTAGTCTACATTCTTACATACCAAACATAGGACCTGCTGTTTTACAATAGAAAAAAATAAAATAAATTAACTAAATCTGAGAGAATTCACACCTGGAGCTCACTCATTCTAGGCTGGCATTCAGTAAATAATTGCTTGACCGAGTTGTATGTCAGGTGGCACACATATCATGCTAAATTCATCCGTGTAATCTTGGAGACAGATTGAAATTTTCAGTACCAATTTTGTCACAGAACACAATTTCATGCTCAAAGACAAATAAAAAGAAAAAGGATCGTTTTTTTTTTCACCTGCGCGGAGGCATTTGACAATATTATCTAATCACGTAACAATTGTGGGAAGTTCAATACACAGTCAGGAAATTACTATATTGGTAAGCATACGGACTATATTGCACTTTACGTAAATACAGCTCTCTCTCTCTCTCTCTCAAGTGCGCGCGCGCATATATATATATATATATATATATATATATATATATATATATATATATATATATATATATATATATATATATATATATAATATATATAATATATATATATATATACGAGCGCGCGCACACACACAACCACATATATACATACAAATAGTGATCATTTTACAGTTTTTGGATATATTTCCCTTTAACAGCTTACGAGTCCGACAAGTACTCATTGATTCAAGATTGTGTATAAAGTAAAACACTCAAATAAGCCTAGTAATTTGTAAGTAGCGTGACTAGCTCTTATTATGTGAGGTAAATGAACAATATTATATATATATATATATATATATATATATATATATATATATACTCTGGAACTCTCTTCCTTCTTCGGTCTTTCCTATATCTTATAGACTATCTTCCTTTAAAAAACGGTCCTATCGTCACCTCAGGGCCTAAACCTGCTATATCTCTAGGTTCTCAGCACTTCGACTATTCTTTCAGCCTATCCACTTCCTATTGTGTATCATTACTTCATCTCTGTCTTGTCCTTAACCTTTTACTTTTTCTTTGTCTTAGTGTTTTCTTCGTGCCCGAGTCTTTATTGATGAGGGCAATTTTCTTGCCTGTCCTGGTGTCACACTCTTAATAAAAAAAAGTAATGGAGATTTTACTTCATTACATGGCTTATGAATAAATATACTATAAATGCTATGTGCTGTTGCTATTCCCAGCATCTTATTCTCATTTTTTTTCTACATTGGCAGTCGTTTGTCAGCCTTATTGAACACTTTTTTTTTTTATGAGTGTGACACCAGGACGGACGAAGAAAATTGCCCTCATAGGGCCTGACCACCCAGAAACATAAAACAATGAGAAACAGAGATGGGGAGTGTTGTGACCACTAAGATGTGAAGGGATAGTAAAAGACGTGTAATGAATATATAAGAATATTCTGTGTAGATGTAGGCAAAGAAATGCACACCGTACTTTCTCTGTATAATTGTGCATGTTTGTTTAACTATATGTGTACATGCATACATATAATGTAATCACACACACAAACACACTATATATATATATATATATATATATATATATATATATATATATATATATATATATATATATATATATATATATCTATATATATATATATATATATATATATATATATATATATATAATATATATATATATATATATATCTATATATATATATATATATATATATATATATATATATATATATATATATATATATATATATATATATATATATATGGTAAGGAAACAAATCAGTGAAACAACACATAGAAAAAAAAATCCGTTATATTTTGGGTCCTAACTGGACCCCGTGTCAAGCACAAGTTGTTTCACTGATGGGCTTCCTTACCATTTAGTGCTGTATGCTAACAGTTTGAACTTATACATACATACATATATATATATATATATATATATATATATATATATATATATATATATATATATACACTGTATATGTATATATATACTGTATATGTATATATATATATATATATATATATATATATATATATATATATATATATATATATATATATATATATATATATATATATATATATATATATATATATATAACACGCAGAAAGCATGATGTAATACTCTGACGAGGGAGTACTGCTGCTGTAGCAAAGGGAGACTAAGAAAATTACTAAAATAGCAGTGTCATTTAAATACTTATAAACGATGGCATGAAGCTAACTCATTCTTACCTTTTTATATAATGTACACACATACATTAATCACTAACCAAAGCTTAATATAGAATATCAGATATTCTCTACATACAGTATTCTTAGATATCCAAACAATCTGGAATCAATGAGTCGATATCGGATTTATGAACTGTTGAAATGATTTTTTTTATGAATAATAAAACAGTAACAAGACCTCACTCATGCATTTTTCTAACCAAAACCAGCAAATGGATAGAATTTTCATGATTAATAGTGACAACGTAGCTAAAAACCTAACTTCCCAAGGTTGAGAAAAAAAAACTAATATTTTATTTTAGAGAATACAAAGAGCAAGTTTTTTTTTTTTTTTTACAAGGAATGACGTCAGAATCTGATACAAAAAGGAGGAATTAGGAGGCTGGAGAAGGCGATAGGGATGCGGTACGACGAATCCTCTCTACTATGTCAATCTACAGTACATGTACATCACATTCTAACACATTTAACAATATAGAAAAGAAATATATTACATTCTTTATGTACACAGAGTTTTCCTTCTACACGTACAATATAACTTTGTAATGAAGTGGATATACAGATCTGTCATGAGCAAAATGTACTCACTCATGCCTAAAATAAATATTAAAAAAAAATCTTCTCGTAGATGAATAAGTTTATTTATAAAAAATAGTAGTACTATCTATGCTTCTCCTTCTCCCCTCTATGAATTCAGAAGGAGAAGGAGAATCTTATTCTGAAAATTCACTATAGTTGATTTTCTCTTGATTATTCAGAATAAACCATCGGTCCTTCATCTCGCGACGAGCATTTGCAAGGCCAACAGGGCTATAACGACGATGAACAGATGACGATGAGGTGTCAAACTCATTCCTGTAAAGTGAGAAAGAAAAAAAAATACATTTAAAAACTCATAGGGCACTAATATATGACAAATATGCTAATCAGAATCTTTTTTCCTGTCAATTTTCAGTCGACGAACACAAACTGAGAAGTTTACTTACAAGAGACTTCGACATGGGATACACATATATAATTTCAAAGAGTTTATTCAGTACATCTACTACTGCTAAGAAAAGTTTTTCTTTTAGTCACTGCCACTTCATATTACTTATATTATATAATCACCATATAACAGTTACGAGTGTACATATATATATATATATATATATATATATATATATATATATATATATATATATATATATATATATATATATATATATATATTCTCCTGAGAAATGTGTATATTCTATTAACTGGGCAACTAAGATAATATGACTCATATCCTCAGAGTGCATTATGTATTTCTTACTTTCAGTTAGAACTTAATATATATATATATATATATATATATATATATATATATATATATATATATATATATATATATATATATATATTCACGATAAGGAATTATCTCTAAAAATAATATTTATACACTTACACGGTTTAAGTTCACTATTTTTCTCATTTTACTTTCGCACTATCTTAATTTTTCCCCGACTTTTAGTCTGTCATAACATCGTATACAAAATGACTTCATTCGGGATGATCAGCTTTAGAGCACCGTCGGATGTACACGTTTATAACTTCTCGATCAGTAATAAACTTAAGAATTGGATGAGAACAAAAAACCGAGAAAGAGGAAGAAAAGTGGTAGAGAAAGTCGAGTGGATGACAAAGAGGGTAGAAGAAAAAAAATAATAAGAGGAAAAAGAAAAATTATCATTATCAAAAACATAGACGAAAAGAAAGGCAATGATAATGCAAATGAAAGTAAAAATTTAAGAAGTTTTGGGAAAAATACTGTGATATAATTAATGAACATCTTAAGTTAAACTTAAAACCCAAAACAAACATAACAAATAATGAATCAAATATTTCTTCCAGCCATAAAAAAAAAGAATGATAAGAAAATGTAGAGCAAAAATACCCAATTGACAAGATGGTGGGTGTTTGTGGCTGTAGGTGGTACATCACAGTAGTTATCAACCAAGTGAAACTTCCTGAGAGAGAGAGAGAGAGAGAGAGAGAGAGGAGAGAGAGAGAGAGAGAGAGAGAGAGAGAGAGAGAGAGAGAGAGAGAGAGAATGTTCACAATAATAAAGATGAAAAAAAATGGAAAACGAGAATGAAGAATGCAAGTGTGAAGGTAATGCGTACTTGAATATATAATGTATATTTAAATAGTGCTCTACTTAAATATAAAAATAAAAACAAAATCTTGGAATCTATTTTTTTCAAATGCTAAAAAATATTTAAATGACTAAGGCTACTTTTAAATTTAGAAATAAAATGCAAAATAGGTATAGGCATAAAAACTAAAATATGACCACTAAAAGGAAAACAAAAAAAAAACATCATGACTGAAGATCCTGAATTCTATTAGAAGTATATCGCTGGACCCTCCACCCTGCTGGCGTTATGGAGCATGCAAATGATATTTGCAATATACGCTCCCATTTGCAGCTTACGCTGTGTGATTACAGATGCTGTGTGTTATCATAGGAATGCATTCACATAGATGGTATGTACATGTAATGATATTTTGATAGCCCTGTATTTCACTTTCCACATGCAAAGTTTTAGTCAAAGGTTTTGAGTTTCTTTGAACCCATAATGCTTTTTTTTTTATTGGGACAGCATATTAAATAACGTAATACTCGCATATCATAATATTGACCAGTGAATATGATCCCTAATGCACCCATTAAACACATTAATCACTTACAAATGTGAATTTATAAAGTTTATAAATAGCTTGTTGTAACATTATATTTATAAAGGGAACTGGATACAATTGATAATATTTATATATATAAATTCACATATGGATGTTTGCCAGCATGAGTACTCATTTTCGATATTCATTAAGTCCAAATAGTTTGTTATTGAAGTAGGATAAATAACTTGCTTGAAACTGATTTGGTTCGCTTCCGAAGATGAAAAAAAAGACAATACTTAACCATATAAATGAGTATGTAATAAAGAGTTCTCAACTATAAAATATGTAATTTCTAATTAAACTCAAATAGAGTTAATTTTCTCTCCATATAAGAACACTGGAATAGTCAGTAATAGGGTTCTAACTCAGTCAAAAAGGAAAAAAAAATTTTTTGCAAGACACACACACTCAGTAGCCAAATAAACAATCGAAAAGAACTAAGTCTCGGCTTCCATGCCGTTTGTTTCTAACCACATGTTACACACAAACACACAACCAACGCTCTGACTACAATGACGAGAAGTTTGTTGATCTGTGAATTAGTTAAGGAGTTTGTCGTTGAATCTCACTTGGTTGTTTAGGGTATTATGAAGAAAGAGGAGGTGAAGGAAAAGGCAATGAGGGAAAGGGAAGCTGAAGTACGTAGGAGAGAATATAGTTTTGTTACTATTTGTTGATGTAATAATAATAATAATAATAATAATAATAATAATAATAATAATAATAATAATAATAATAGTACTAGTAGTAGTAGTAGTAGTAGTAGTAGTAGTAGTAGTAGTAGTAGTAGTAGTTGTTGTTGTTGTTGTTGTTGTTGTTGTTGTTGTTGTTGTTGCTGTTGTGAATAAATAGTAATAATTATTCTAAAAGTCACTGGCAGGCGCAGAAAATCTAATCCGAGTTGATTACTGGTGTGAAAAGTAATTTTTCCAGTGATGGGACAATGGGTCTTTAGAGTACGAGTTGGAACTTAACGTCTATGAAAAATGGAAGGTTCACTGCAACCTTAAGAAAATGACTAACAAAGTTTTTTTTCTTAGATAAGAGGAGGTGAGGACTATCGAAGTTTAATTAAAGAAAAATGACGTAATCAAGACAACAAAATGAAAATAGATTAAGGAGGAAAATTTTTTATAGCTTTGATAAAAACGGCAAATGTTTCATCAGAATAGCATTTAAAGGCCTTCCACATTCTGAAGAGACAATTAAAGGATTTAAAGAAAGTAATGTGGAGATATTCAGGTTCTGGAAAGTGAAACCAGTTGTGTAAAAAATGGGTGGAAATAAAATAACATAGTTTTGAAGAACCTAGCAAATGTCTTAGCAAAAGAGATACCAAAAGCCTTCCATATTCGGAAGATTAAAAAAAAGATTTAAAAATAAAGTTATATGGAGATTTTCATGTCCTGGAATGTGAAAGCAGCTAGATGAAAAATAGATGGAAAGAAAAACCAAATTCCAAAATTGAATACTAGGATACGATACAGCTCGAGCAAGAAGTAGTTAAATTTGCACTGGGAAACGTTATTTCTATGAATGAAAATCAGATATGAGGCTTCAAGCAATGCAAAAATCACAGAATTTCTGATTCTAGAAAGGAAACAAGTGCTTTAAAAGGGATTGAATAAGAGTCTTTCCATTTCCTGGGAAAGGCAGCAATTATTTCAGTTGTGAAAAGCAAAGATCCTTCCCATGGTTTTGGATTGGCAAGGAATAGCTGGACTGGGGAGAGTATTAAACTATTTTATATATTTCTGGAGAGGCATGCGATGGCCTAAACTTAAAAAAAAAAAAAAAAAAAAAATAGATACATGTAAACATTTCCAGAAAAGCAAAAGCAAAATTCAATGTGTTTAGGAAGCTGTGGTTCTGCTTTTATTCTGAGGGGGGGGGGAGAAGGGAAGGGAAGGGGAGGCAATACCTATTGAGATGGGAGTTGATAGGGAAGCAGCGCCCCCCCACAAACTTATAATTGAGTCAGAGACCTTTATCAAGTTTATGGGAATTTTTATGTTTCCATTCATATTTATTTTCCACAGTCGTAGACAATTTCTTCTGGAAAACTCCAAACAAAATGAATGAGCTGAAGGGGGCTCCAAATAAATTGCCCAAAGACTATAAAAGAAGTTTTAAATACTAAATTGGTCAATTAAGAGCAGTGCATATTACTTTTACATAACATAGGTCACAGATTTTGACTTTTTGGTCATGCACTAAAGTACAGAATTTCATATACGTGATCTCTGAAAGCGAGACAATGAACTATATTTCCCAATCATAATTATTCATTTATTATAGCTAGACGGAGGTGAAATTAAATAATCTAAATCTAAATACTTGGTTTTATTGTAATTAAGATCATGATCTTCTCCTTCTTCTTCTTCATCAAATTATTATTATTATTATTATTATTATTATTATTATTATTATTATTATTATTATTACTAATGTGTTATAATAATAATAATAATAATAATAATAATAATAATAATAATAATAATAATAATAATAATAATATGAAGAAGAAGAAGAAGAAGAAAATCTATTCTGCATAAGGAATAATGACTTAGTGGTGTGTATGTGTGTGCGCGCGAGCGAGCGCTTACTTGCGTGCGTGTGTATGAGAGAGAGAGAGAGATAGAGAGAGAGAGAGAGAGAGAGAGAGAGAGAGAGAGAGAGAGAGAGAGAGAGAGAGAGAGAGAGAGAGAGAGAGAGAGAGAGGAGAGGAGAGAGAGAGAGAGAGAGAGAGAGAGAGAGAGAGAGAGAGAGAAATGGATGAACCCATGGGAGAAAAATAAAATTACTACTTTAACGGTGAAAAATTAGAAGCAGCTTCACTCAAACAACTTCAGCAAGGTGTCATATGTGAAACAAATTCATGTCTAGCCACAGAGATGATCGCTTATCAATATCTCTCTGACAAGTGTCTTCAAACTCCTAAAGAGCAATCTGGGTACTCTTAAATTGTAAACTAGATAATTTTTACCTCTCCAGAATGTTATAACATTCGAAAGGAATATAAGATCCACTCAAGGTACTAAGACACCATGCTTCATTTTTTTTTTCTCTGATGAATGTACCAAGAAATTTTATCCTTTGATATACCATTTCTGTCACGTGTCCTGGTGTAGTGAATATTATGCAATTGGAATAAGTCTGTGAGTACAGCAAACGCGTCTCTATGCCTTGGAAAAAGTCAATGCATTCGGATATCAAGATAATTCAAAACTAAAGATCTTAACAATGCTCTTGCTTGACAAGCAACTGACGGTGATGTGGTCTGATATGCAATCCACAGGAGTGGCCCAAAGGAAAAAAAAATAGATGCAAAAAATAAGTAAAGGTGTTGAAGAGTAACGAGAATTATTAATACTTAATAAATAAATAATAATACTTAATAATACTTAATAAATAAATAATAATACTTAATAAATAAATCTGTCGAAGAGTAACGAGAATTAATATTACTTAAAAAATAAATATAGGTGTTGAAGAGTAACGAGAATTAATGATATTTAATAAATAAATAATAATACTTAATAATAATACTTAATAAATAAATTTGTCGAAGAGTAACGAGAATTAATAATACTTATGATTTTGTTTTTCTTATGAAACAACTGGAAGTTTGTAAATGAAATAAAATCTGTAAACATTGATACTGTGAGCCTCGGAAGCATACGAGCAACTGATGGATAATAAACGGGGTTCCTTTACTCCGGTTTACCTACTGAAATATATCGTTGTGGTGTCTGTTTATTGACACGTGAGTGGCACTTTGGCATTTTGAGAGATGCGAAACACGAAGTAACCTTTTACAGTGATAATGATTTTGGAATTTATTTTCACACAGAAAAACAATACATCGGCGCCGTTTTCACTGTGATGCAAATGAAATTTTTATCTCTCTCGGTTTGGCAGTTGTCGATGAAAACTTCGTTACGGATGGATTCAACTCTGAAAATTTTTATCTACTGATAAGAATGGTTCGCAAATTGAAAGACACTTTGATTTCCACTTCTTGATTATTTAAGTTTTTGCTATTTTAGAGTAAATGTGTACAGGACAAGTATGATAATATAGGAAACATAAATATATAGCTAAGTACACGTAGAAGACTCTAACATTAACAACAACAACAACAGCTACAAGAAGAAGAAGAAGAATAAGAATAAGAATAAGAAGAATAAGA
>JAXCGZ010008766.1:0-23237 GCA_037179515.1 Halocaridina rubra
ATCTGCTATACTTAGGAATGAACGCATTCTATCTGAATGCCACTATGTTCATATTACAGATTCCCCAACCTCACTCGTGGCTTCATTTTAGCATTTAATTCAATTCCCAATCTCATTCGGGCCATGAAATAACCAAATAAGCACATTACATATGTGAAAACATGAATCCTATTTTTACCCCGACCGGGACTCGAACCTAGGACTTATGATTACTAAGTCAAGGCGCTACCACTACACCACAGAAGGTTAAAAGGAATCCAACCTTATAGCTTATATCTGCTATACTTAGGAATGAACGCATTCTATCTGAATGCCACTATGTTCATATTACAGATTCCCCAACCTCACTCGTGGCTTCATTTTAGCATTTAATTCAATTCCCAATCTCATTCGGGCCATGAAATAACCAAATAAGCACATTACATATGTGAAAACATGAATAATTTGTTTACCCCGACCGAGACTCGAACCTAGGACTTATGATTACTAAGTCAAGGCGCTACCACTACACCACAGAAGGTTAAAAGGAATCCAACCTTATAGCTTATATCTGCTATACTTAGAAATGAACGCATTCTATCTGAATGCCACTATGTTCATATTACAGATTCCCCAATCTCACTCGTGGCTTCATTTTAGCACTTAATTCAATGCCCAATCTCATTCGGGCCATTAAATAACCAAATAAGCACATTATATATGTGAAAACATGAATCATTTTTTTACCCCGACCGGGACTCAAACCTAGGATTTATGATTACTAAGTCAAAGCACTACCACTACACCACAGAAGGTTAAAAGGAATCCAACCTTATAGCTTATATCTGCTATACTTAGGAATGAACGCATTCTATCTGAATGCCACTATGTTCACATTACAGATTCCCCAACCTCACTCGTAATCATAAGTCCTAGGTTCGAGTCCCGGTCGGGGTAAAAAAATGATTCATGTTTTCACATATGTAATGTGCTTATTTGGTTATATCATGGCCCGAATGAGATTGGGAATTGAATTAAATGCTAAAATGAAGCCATGAGTTAGGGGGAATCTGTAATATGAACATAGTGGCATTCAGATAGAATGCGTTCATTCTAAAGTATAGCAGATATAAGCTATAAGGTTGGATTCCTTTTAACCTTCTGTGGTGTAGTGGTAAGCGCCTTGACTTAGTAATCATAAGTCCTAGGTTCGAGTCCCGGTTGGGGTAAAAAAAATGATTCCAGTTTTCACATATGTAATGTGCTTATTTGGTTATTTCATGGCCCGAATGAGATTGGGAATTGAATTAAATGCTAAAATGAGGCCACGAGTGAGGTTGGGGAATCTGTAATATGAACATAGTGGCATTCAGATAGAATGCATTCATTCCTAAGTATAGCAGATATAAGCTATAAGGTTGGATTCCTTTTAACCTTCTGTGGTGTAGTGGAAGCGCCTTGACTTAGTAATCATAAGTCCTAGGTTCGAGTCCCGGTCGGGGTGAAAAAATGATTCATGTTTTCACATATGTAATGTGCTTATTTGGTTATGTCATGGCCCGGATGAGATTGGGAATTGAATTAAATGCTAAAATGAAGCCACGAGTGAGGTTGGGGAATCTGTAATATGAACATAGTGGCATTCAGATGGAATGCGTTCATTTCTAAGTATAGCAGATATAAGCTATAAGGTTGGATCCCTTTTAACCTTCTGTGGTGTAGTGGTAGCGACTTGACTTAGTAATCATAAGTCCTAGGTTCGAGTCTCGGTCGGGGTGAAAAAATGATTCATGTTTTCACATATGTAATGTGCTTATTTGGTTATTTCATGGCCCAAATGAGATTGGGAATTGAATTAAATGCTAAAATGAAGCCACGAGTGAGGTTGGGGAATCTGTAATATGAACATAGCGGCATTCAGATAGAATGCGTTCATTCCTAAGTATAGCAGATATAAGCTATAAGGTTGGATTCCTTTTAACCTTCTGTTGTGTAGTGGTAGCGCCTTGACTTAGTAATCATAAGTCCTAGGTTTGAGTCCCGGTCGGGGTAAAAAAATTATTCATGTTTTCACATATGTAATGTGCTTATTTGGTTATTTCATGGCCCGAATGAGATTGTTAATTGAATTAAATGCTAAAATGAAGCCACGAGTGAGGTTGGGGAATCTGTAATATGAACATAGTGGCATTCAGATAGAATGTGTTCTTTCTTAAGTATAGCAGATATAAGCTATAAGGTTGGATTCCTTTTAACCTTCTGTGGTGTAGTGGAAGCGCCTTGACTTAGTAATCATAAGTCCTAGGTTCGAGTCCCGATCGGGGTAAAAAAATGATTCATGTTTTCACATATGTAATGTGCTTATTTGGTTATTTCATGGCCCGAATGAGATTGGGAATTGAATTAAATGCTAAAATGAAGCCACGAGTAAGGTTGGGGAATCTGTAATATGAACATAGTGGCATTCAGATAGAATGCGTTCATTCCTAAGTATAGCAGATATAAGCTATAAGGTTGGATTCCTTTTAACCTTCTGTGGTGTAGTGGTAGCGCCTTGACTTAGTAATCATAAGTCCTAGGTTCGATTCCCGGTCGGGGTAAAAAAATGCTTCATGTTTTCACATATGTAATGTGCTTATTTGGTTATTGCATGGCCTGAATGAGATTGGGAATTGAATTAAATGCTAAAATGAAGCCACGAGTGAGGTTGGGGAATCTGTAATATAAACATAGTGGCATTCAGATAGAATGCGTTCATTCCTAAGTATAGCAGATATAAGCTATAAGGTTGGATTCCTTTTAACCTTCTGTGGTGTAGTGGTAGCGCCTTGACTTAATAATCATAAGTCCTAGGTTCGAGTCCCTTTCGGGGTAAAAAAATGATTCATGTTTTCACATATGTAATGTGCGTATTTGGTTATTTCATGGCCCGGATGAGATTGGGAATTGAATTAAATGCTAAAATGAAGCCACGAGTGAGGTTGGGGAATCTGTAATATGAACATAGTGGCATTCAGATAGAATGCGTTCATTCCTAAGTATAGCAGATATAAGCTATAAGGTTTGACTCCTTTTAACCTTCTGTGGTGTAGTGGTAGCACCTTTACTTAGTAATCATAAGTCCTAGGTTCGAGTCCCGGTTGGGGTAAAAAAATGTTTCATGTTTTCACATCTGTAATGTGCTTATTTGGATATTTCATGGCCCGAATGAGATTGGGAATTGAATTAAATGCTAAAATGAAGCCACGAGTGAGGTTGGGGAATCTGTAATATGAACCTAGTGGTATTCAGATAGAATGCGTTCATTCTTAAGTATAGCAGATATAAGCTATAAGGTTGGATTCCTTTTAACCTTCTGTGGTGTAGTGGTAGCACCTTGACTTAGTAATCATAAGTCCTAGGTTTGAGTCCCGGTTGGGGTAAAAAAATTATTCATGTTTTCACATATGTAATGTGCTTATTTGGTTATTTCATGGCCCGAATGAGATTGGGAATTGAATTAAATGCTAAAATGAAGCCACGAGTGAGGTTGGGGAATCTGTAAAATGAACATAGTGGTATTCAGATAGAATGCGTTCATTCCTAAGTATAGCAGATATAAGCTATAAGGTTGGATTCCTTTTAACCTTCTGTGGTGTAGTGGTAGCGCCTTGACTTAGTAATCATAAGTCCTAGGTTCGAGTCCCGGTCGGGGTAAAAAAATGATTCATGTTTTCACATATGTAATGTGCTTATTTGGATATTTCATGGCCCGAATGAGATTGAGAATTGAATTAAATGCTAAAATGAAGCCACCAGTGAGGTTGGGGAATATGTAATATGAACATAGTGGCATTCAGATAGAATGCGTTCATTCCTAAGTATAGCAGATATAAGCTATAAGGTTGGATTCCTTTTAACCTTCTGTGGTGTAGTGGTAGCGCCTTGACTTAGTAATCATAAGTCCTAGGTTCGAGTCCCAGTCGGGGTAAAAAAGATGATTCATATATATATATATATATATATATATATATATATATATATATATATATATATATATATATATATATATATATATATATATATATATATATATATATATATATATATATATATATATATATATATATATATATTATATACAGTTTTTGCCTCACTTATCGCAGTAGTTCGGTTCCAGGACCCGGCGCAAACCAGGAAATCCGCGAAGTAGGATCAGCCTATATGTACATAGATATTTTAATATAATTTTACGTTTACACTGTATAAACTGTCCATGTACTGTTAACATACCACCCTTTACTTCATAGATAACAGCATGCAAGCGTAAATTTATATGAAAGTGATAGGAAAACTTACTGTGAATGTGATGATGAAGTGACATACATACTCATTTACAATTATTTTTTCGTTTACGTACTGTATAAACCCTCCCTCCACTGTTTAAAAAACACCCTTTACATTATAAATAACAGCAAGCAACGTAAATTTTTATGAAAGTGATAGAAAAACTTACCGTGAATGTGATGATGACGTGACATACATACTCATTTACAATTATTTTTTCGTTTACGCACTGTATAAACCCTCCCTGCACTGTTAAAAAAAAAACACCCTTTACATTATAAATAACAGCAAGCAACGTAAATTTTTATGAAAGTGATAGATAAAATTATGGTGAATGAAGTGATGATGACATGACATACTCATTTACAATTATTTTTTCGTTTACGTACTGTATAAACCCTCCCTGCACTGTTAAAAGAACAACCTTTACATTATAAATAACAGCAAGCAACGTAAATTTTTATGAAAGTGATAGATAAAATTACGATGAATGAGGTGATGATGACGTGACATACATACTCATTTACAATTATTTTTTCGTTTACATACTGTATAAACCCTCCTTGAACTTTAAAAAAAAAACACCCTTTACATTATAAATAACAGCAAGCAACGTAAATTTTTATGAAAGTGATAGATAAAATTACGATGAATGAGGTGATGATGACGTGATACACATACTCATTTACAGTTATTTTTTCGTTTATGAACTGTATAAACCCTCCCTGCACTGTTAAAAAAACACCCTTTACATTATAAATAACAGCACGCAACGTAAATTTTTATGAAAGTGATAGATAAAATTACGGTGAATGAGGTGATGATGACGTGACATACATACTCATTTACAATTTTTTCGTTTACGAACTGTATAAACCCTCCCTGCACTGTTAAAAAAACACCCTTTACATTATAAATAACAGCACGCAACATAAATTTTTATGAAAGTGATAGATAAAATTACGATGAATGAGGTGATGATGACGTGACACACATACTCAGTGTATGTATATATAATATGTATATGTGTATGTATGTATGTATGTGTATGTGATTACCTAATTGTGTTTACGAGAAAGAGCCCAAAGCTCGTATCTTCCCGTCTCCTGATCGGTTCCATTTTATACTTAGTGATACTTATCATACCTGTCCTTAAAACTATGGATTGAGATAGCATTAACTACCTCCTCGCTTAGCCAATTCCAATTATCAACTACTCTTACACTGAAAAAGTATTTCCTTACATCCTGCAAAGAAGTTTTCTTACGAAGCTTCAAACTATGACCTCTAGTTCTAGAGCCAGCCATATCAAAATATCGATCCCTATCCACTGTGTATATATATATATATATATATATATATATATATATATATATATATATATATATATATATATATATATATATATATATATATATATATATATATATATATATATATATATTTACCTATTTATTATTCTAACCTGAAAATTGTTATTCTATATCTGCTTCAAATTGTCTGCAGTAGTTCCGTTGGAAAGTGAAATGTAACTTAAATGATAGCACTCAACAAGGGCTATTGAAAATATTGTCACAATGATTGCTCTTCAAGTACTCTTCAATTATTACACTATATTTTATTATTAATTATTTGCTATGATATTTAAAAGTAATTGCAAATTCTATTAGTATGTTATTTATACATAAGCAAATAGATTGTAATGTTTATCAACTGCAATATGACTGGGAGTGCCCATGTGCACATGTCCCCATGACATGTAGGGAAATATTGTTGAGAAAAAAAAGTCTAAAAGACCTTCAAGAATGCAAAGAAGTGTTCATTAGACGATACAGAACACAGGAAGAGATGGGAAAGATCAAAAACTTGTTGCAAGAGGCAAGAAGGTTAAATGATGAAAGAAATGAAGAAGAGAAGAAAAATTTTCGTTACAGAATACTTCCAGACAAAGGGGAGATAAAGAAGATAATGACAGAAGATCAGGGGATGGGGCCTCATTAAGATTGTTATACACAAATGCTGATGGATTAGCTGGTAAGGCAGTAGAATTAAAAGATAGGATTCACAACAGTAAGGCAGATATAGTAGCAATTACAGAGACTAAGTTGAGTGAGGACATAAACAGTGTCACAGTTTTTCCTAAGGGCTTCAGAATACTAAGGGTCGAAAGATCTGAGAGGACTGGTGGAGGGATAGCACTGCTCATAAGTGAGAGGATTCAAGTTGAAGAAATAAACTTGGCTATAGAAAGTGAGTTCAGGGAATTTCTTGTTGCTCGCATAAATACTGGGTCAGAGAGCATTATAATAACTGTTGTATACAACCCACCAAGGAACCAAAATAGGCTTGAAATTTATGAGGAAAGTCATATAGGTACGATTGAAGTCATAAACTCAGTTGTTAACATGGCGCGGGAGAAAAAATGTAGGATTTTGATTATGGGAGACTTTAATCATAAAGAGATAGACTGGATAAATCTTGACCCACACAGTGGTGAGGACTCATTTGGGGCAAGATTCCTAGATTGCGTACAAGGGAATTTCCTACACCAACATGTAATGGAACCAACAAGAGCCAGGGGTGGGGATGAGCCATCACTACTTGATCTGGTGTTCACAGATAATGTGTTGGATATTGAAAATATTGAGTATGAACCACCAATTGGAAAGAGTGACCACTGTGTGTTGTTGATGGAGTATATCATTGAAGACATTCTTCCTGAGAGTAGAGGCACTGAGGACATGGAGGAACTATCCGAAAGGAGATTACATCAAAATGAATGAGCTTTTTGCAGTTATTGACTGGAGAACCTTATTTTACAACAAATCTGTACAAGAAATGTATGACATCTTTTGTGAGAAATATGGGAAGATAGTAGATTGCTGCATACCTGTCACCAAAGTAGGTGTAATTCATGCCAGAGAGAAATGGTTCGATAATGGGTGTAAAAGAGCTAAGGAGTGGAGAGACAAATGCTGGAAAAGGTATAGGAGGAGAAAAAACATAAATGCCTGGCAAACCTACAAAAGAGCAAGAAATGACTACCTAAGTAAAAGGAGAGAGGCAGAGAGAGATTATGAGAGGGACATCACCAGGAAGGCTAAAGAAAATCCCAAGCTTTTCCACAGCTTTATCAGAGGAAAACTGAAGGTAAAAGAACAGGTTTTAAGGCTAAAGAGAGCGGATGGAAGCATCACTGAGACGGACGAAGAGATCTGCAAAGAATTGATCAAGGAGTTTCAGTCAGTATTTACAGTAGAAAATACCCCACCCCCTCAGATTGCAGTGATAGAAGCTCAAGGGCCGGTACTAGAGAACATCAACCTTACAGCCACAGAGGTATGCAAAGCGCTGATGGATTTAGATGTTCATAAAGCTACAGGTCCTGATGACATATCCCCTCATGTGCTTAAAAAATGCGCAAACACAATATCAGTGGCACTAAGTATCATATTTAAGGAGTCACTGGAGTCGGGGGAGATTCCAAGATGCTGGAAACAAGCAAATGTGATACCTATCTTCAAAAAGGGAAGGAGGGATACGGCTCTGAACTATAGACCAGTTTCCTTGACCAGCATAGTTTGCAAACTTATGGAGAAACTACTAAGGAAACATATCTCTCTTCACTTGGAATCCTTCAACTTTTTGTCAGTGAGGCAACATGGCTTCAGAGAAGGAAGATCAACAGTAACAAACTTATTAGAATTTTATGATGAGGTAAGCCGAATCTTACAGGAAAGAGAGGGCTGGGCAGATTGCATATTCCTAGACTTCCAGAAAGCGTTTGACACTGTTCCACATGGGAGACTTATTAGGAAGCTGCAAGCAATGGCTAGAATAGGTGGAAATGTCTTGGAATGGATAAAAACTTACTTAGAAGGAAGGGAACAGAGGGTTAGAGTAAGACACTCAGTGTCTGAATGGAGAAGAGTTAGTAGTGGAGTTCCACAGGGTTCAGTTTTAGGGCCACTTTTGTTCCTTGTATATGTAAATGACCTACCAGAGTCTGTAAATTCATTCATGAATATGTTTGCAGATGATGCAAAGATTGTGAAGAAAGTAAAAAACGAGAACAATGGTAGAGAACTTCAGGAGGATCTAAATAATCTGCATGAGTGGTCAGAAAAGTGGCTAATGAAATTCAATACCTCAAAATGTAAGGTAATGAGAATGGGTACAAGTGCAAGAAGGCCCAAGCTTGACTACTCGGTGGCTGGAGTACAACTTCAAGAGACAGAAAATGAGAGAGATCTAGGAGTAAACATACTGGCAGATTTGTCTCCAGTTATACATATAAATGGCGTAGTAAGGGCAGCATATGCATTCTTATCAAACGTAAGGGTAGCCTTCAGGCACATGGACAAGGAAATGTTCAGAAATATTTATGTAACCTATGTGAGGCCAAAACTCGAATATGCAGCCCCCTTTTGGAATCCGCACTTGAAAAAGCACATAGCTAAGCTTGAAAAAGTTCAAAGACATGCCACGAAACTGGTGCCAGAAATACGCAATCTCGGTTATGATGAGAGGCTGAGGGAATTAGACTTGCCATCACTCGAAGCTAGAAGAGTAAGGGGGGATATGGTGACAGTCTTTAAATTCCTTCATGGTTATGATAGAGTGGATAGGGATCGATATTTCGATATGGCTGGCTCTAGAACTAGAGGTCATAGTTTGAAGCTTCGGAAGAAAACTTGTTTGCAGGATGTAAGGAAATACTTTTTCAGTGTAAGAGTAGTTGATAATTGGAATTGGCTAAGCGAGGAGGTAGTTAATGCTATCTCAATCCATAGTTTTAAGGACAGGTATGATAAGTATCACTAAGTCTAAAAATGGAACCGATCAGGAGACGGGAAGATACGAGCTTTGGGCTCTTTCCCGTAAACACAATTAGGTAATCACAATTAGGTAATCACAGTTATCTGAATAAATAAATAAAAAAAAAATACTCATTTACAATTAGTTTTTCTTTTACAAACTGTATAAACCCTCCCTGCACTATTAAAAAAACACCCTTTACATTATAAATAACAGCAAGCAACGTAAATTTATATTTCCAATAAAAAAATGAAAATACTGAAAATTTTATTTTTTCAATATTTTAATATTTTTGCGTATACCCATAAAATAAAATAATAATTTATAAAAAAAAAAACCGCGATAGAGTGAGAACGCGAGCCAAGAAACGCAAATAACTGTTGTAACGCTGTATATATATATATATATATATATTTTATATATATATATATATATATATATATATATATATATATATATATATATATATATATATATATATATATATATACACACAGTAATCCCTCGCTATTTCACGGTTCACCTATCGCGGATTCAGTGCATCGCGGTTGTTGTTGTTGTTGTGTGTGTGTGCGTGTGTTTTGTTGTTGTTGTTTTGTGTGTGTGTGTGTGTGTGTTTTTTTTTTTTTTTTTTTTTAAAGATTGTTGTGACACCAGGATGGGCCAAAAAATTATAAAATAAAACAAGTCTTTATCAGGCTGTAAAGAAAAACAGAGATGAAGAGTGTAATGACCTGTCAGATGTGAAGTGAATATAAAAGATGTGTAATGAATATCCAGCTCTCTGCTGGGCTTTAATATACCTCTGCATTACTTTCATGATATCTATTCCAATAATTCTCCTTAGATCTTATTATTATTATTATTATTATTATTATTATTATTATTATTATTATTAGTGGCAACAGTAATTTTCCTTTGATGATGATTGTGGAGATTATTATTATCATCATTATTATTATTATTTGTATTATTATTATTATTATTATTATTATTATTATTATTATTATTATTTTTATTATTATTAAGGGCTCATCATTGTTTGTACATATGTTGGTTTATTTACTTTAATAACTCTGTACAGTGCCCCTCCCTAGTTGGCTGGGACAAAGAGAATGTGGGGGGTTGGGTAGAATAGAATGTTAGAGAGAGAGAGAGAGATATTTAATTAACTCTTGTTCATTCAACCAAAACTACGTTATTTATTGTAAAACTAATGGTTTAATTACAATTTCGTAATAATAATGATAATAATAATAATAATAATAATAATAATAATAATAATCTCCACAATCATTATCAAAGGAATATTATTGTTGCCAATAATAATAATAATAATAATAAGATCTAAGGAGAATTTTTGGAATAGGCATCATGAAAGTAATGCATAGGTATATTAAAACTCAGCAGAGAACTGGATATTCATTACACATCTTTTATAATCCCTTTACATCTGACAGGTCATTATACTCTCCATCTCTGTTTCTCTTTACAGCCTGATAAATGCTGTTTTATTTTATAATTTCTGGCCCTTCCTCGTGTCATAATCATCTTTAAAAAAAAAAAAAAAATAAAAAAAAAAAAAAATATATATATATATATATATATATATATATATATATATATATATATATATATATATATATATATATATATATATTAAGGTACTCCTACTTCGCGGAAATTCACCTATCGCGGCTGGTCCCGGAACCGAACCCCCACGATAAATGAGGGGTTACTATCTATATATATATATATATATATATATATATATATATATATATATATATATATATATATATATATATATATATATATATATATATACACACACAGTAATCCCTCTCTATTTTGCGGTTCACCTATCACGGATTTTTTATTTTGTCAAAAAAAATAATAATTATATATATATATATATATATATATATATATATATATATATATATATATATATATATATATATATATATATAATTATTATTTTTTTTGACAAAATAAAAAATCCGTGATAGGTGAACCGCGAAATAGAGAAGGATTACTGTATATATATATATATATATATATATATATATATATATATATATATATATATATATATATATATTTTTTTTTTATTTTATTTTATTTTATTTTTTAAAGATTATTGTGACACCAGGATGGGCCAAAATATGATAAAATAAAACAGCCTTTATCAGACTGTAAAGAGAAACAGAGATGGAGAGTGTAATAACCTGTCAGATGTGACGTGATTATAAAAGATATGTAATGAATATCAAGCTTTCTGCTGGGTTTTAATATACCTCTGTATTACTTTCATGTCTATTCCCATGATTCTCCTTAGATCTTATTATTATTATAATTATAATTATTATTATTATTGCAACAATTTTTTTCCTTTGATGATGATTGTGGAGATAATTATCATCATCATTATTATTATTATTATTATTATTATTATTATTGGCAACAATAATTTTATTTTTCTGATGATTGTGGAGATTATTATTATTATTATTATTATTATTAATGGCTCATCATTGTACGTCTGTTGGTTTATTTACTTTACTAACTGTGTACAGTGCCCCTCCCTAGTTTGCTGGGACAAAGAGAGTGTGGGGGGTTGGGTAGAATAGAGTGTTTGAGAGAGAGAGAGAGAGACATCTTTAATTAACTCTTGTTCATTCATCCAAAACTACATTATTTACTGTAAAAATCGTGGTTTAATTAAAAGTTTGTAATAATAATGATAATAATAATAATAATAATAATAATAATAATCTCCACAATCATCAAAGGAAAATTATTGTTAAAAATAATAATAATAATAATATTAATAATAATAATAAGATCTAAGGAGAATTTTTGGAATAGACATCATGAAAGTAATGCAGAGGTATATTAAAACCCAGCTGATAGCTGGATATTCATTACACATCTTTTAAAATCCCTTCACATCTGACAGGTCATTACGCTCTCCATCTCTGTTTCTCTTTATAGCCTGATAAAGGCGGTTTTATTTTATCATTTTGAACCATCCTGGTGTCATAATCATCTTTAATTTTTTATTTTATTGTTTGTTTATTTATATAAGGTGTTCCTACTTTGCGGAAATCCACCTATTGCGGCCGGTCCCGGAACCGAACCCCCGCGATAATCGAGGGATTACTACATATATATATATATATATATATATATATATATATATATATATATATATATATATATATATATATATATATATATATATACTGTATATATATATATACTGTGTATATATATATATATATATATATATATATATACTGTATATATATATATATATATATATATATATATATATATATATATATATATATATATATATATATATATATATATATATATATATATATATATATATATATATATATATATATATATATATATATATATATATATATATTGGTATGACTTGGATCATAAGGGTGCAATAAAACAAGTACTTATAATAAAGGTTGAAAAGGCAATTTTTCTTGATATCCTTATTCTTAACTATGACAGTACAGTTTGTCTTTTCAAGCTAACACTATTATTCCTTGTTGGTGATTATTTTTCTCAAAAGAGGAAGTAGGGATATATCATTCTAGCCCAATGTCCTGTTAATATACTCAAATTTTTTTTAAAGAGATCTGTTCTATCTCCAATAAGTTAGACACTTAAAATTCCATTTATATATAAGCTAAAACTTAGATTTTATTATTTTCAATAAAGATTTTCCAAGTGAATCTTATATTTAATTTTTTATAATTTACATGAAGTAGAAATAGAATATTTTATTATTGAAGAGTTTCCTCTGAAAGTAATGTTTCAGGCTACAAGTTTTTATATTTTTGAATAGACAAATATTGAGACACATGGCAGATCGTCTTAACAGCCTAGTAAATCAAGAACAAGAACAACTAGATCAAGAGCAACAGAGCCAGCATCAAGGGCAACAACGTTTACCATCGGACTCTACAAATCCAGAGCAGTCCAATGCCGGAAGCTCAATGGACAACCATATGGAAAGTAAGAACATGTCTTCCATTAACGTCATTAGTCTATCTTTAAATCTATATACAAATACTGCTCTTCCATTGTAGAGAACTTTAAATTAAAGTTCCTCCTAATATATTTAAGTGGAAATGCTAAATGTAATTCCTAGAAGTGTAGTTTTTAAGTAGTACTGCTGATTGCAGTTCTAACTAGTAAAGACCATAAGCAGAATTACTAATTGTTCATTTATGGTCTTTTATCCCAGTTTATTTCAGAAGTAGTCACGAAATTATACTCCAAATAGCCATTTAATCCTTGCTCTTATTTACAGATTTGCGCCTCCTTGTGAGACTTGCCTTACATCTCATTGATCAGCTACTCAACTTTATATGCAATCAAAATATGTAAGTTTGGGTTGTCTTTATCGAAAACTATTTGATTATAAAGAAGAGGGTAAGATTTCAATATTTAACCCTTCACTAATTGGGTAATAGTAAATGTTTCTTCAAAGACTTGCAAGTTTCTGGATGCGCAGTGATGATGCAAACTCTGTTTTCCTCTAAAGTATCATACTCCAGTTATAAGAACTACAGTATAAAACTTAGTACAGGGAGTTCCCGTAGAACTTCGTTTCAGTGTTACATAGGGGACCAATAAATTATTAATAAATTAATTTTTCCACCTACCTGGCTGGTATGGTAAATTCAAACTGCGTGCTCTAAACAGTTTGTAAGCACTGCGGATGAATGCACAACTAGCAGCAGAGCTGTACATGTATTTATTTTTATCAAGTTAATGGCTTTATTTATTTATTTGCTTATACTGAAAGATTATATTGAATTTAAAAAAAACACAGCTGTAAATACAATTTTATTTGAAATTCACACGAATGCCCAGCTAGTTGCGCAGCTGTATTCATATTTATCAAGTTAATGGCTTTATTTATTCATTTGTTTATATTGAAGGATTATATTGAATTTAAAAATAATATGATTTTATTTTTAATACACAAGAATAGACAGCTAGTAGCACAGCTGTATTTGTATTTATCAAGTTAATGGCTTTATATATTTATTTGATTATATTGAATTTAAATAAAAAACAGCTGTGAATACAATTTTACATGAATGCACAGCTTGCAGTACAATCTTATTCGTATTTATCAAGCTAATGACCTTGTTTATTTATTTGTTTATATATTTGGTTATATTGAAGGATTATATTGAATTTTGAAAAAGAATACCAAACACATAACCGTAAATACAATTTTCTTCAAAATAGTTTGTCGAGCATCGTGTAAGAAGCCGTCATCACTCGGCATCAGAAGAAGAAGCACAGCTCAGTTCACTCTCATCAGCAATATTGTTCTCGCTTTTTTCTGCTCTCTCCTTTCGTTTTGCTCGTTACTGATATAACTGTCTCCCAAACGTATTGGTGATAGTTATGATGGCAGTGCTACGAAAAAAAGAAAAGCCATCACCATGGAAATTAAGGTTGAAATAGTAAAACGCTCAGAAATGGGAGTGAAATTGAAGAGTTTGTGGCCAGTAGGGATTGTTTTAATCGTTTTAAGAGTTGTGCTAATTTCCATAACCTAAGGGTGCAAGGTGAAGCTGCTAGCTAGTGGTGGTAAGAAACCAGCAAACAAGTTTACCAGTGTGTTAGCAGAAATAATTAGGGAAGGGAGTTACCATCCTTTGCAATGCCCCTTCTAGTGTGCAAGCCAACCACACGAGTAACAAACAAACAAACAAACATTTATATCAGTTTTTTTTACAATGGCTAGTCTTTTACAAAACTAAGAGTATGCTTATAAGTAGACATGTAATTGAACAAATAAGTAAGAGGGTAATACATACAGTTACAGGGAAGAGAAATACTATATAGCTAACAAGTGAACAGATAATAATAATAATAATAATAATAATAATAATAATAATATTCATGATAATAACAATAGTAGTACAGTGCTCCCTCATTTATCGCGGGAGTTCGGTTCCGGGACCAGCCACGATAGGTGAAAATCCGCGAAGTAGGAGCACAATATATACATAGGTATTGTACATTTATTTTTATCTACCTTTACTGTATAAACCCTCCCCGCACTGTTAACAAACCACCCTTTACTTTATTTAATAACAGTGTTCAAGCGTAAATTTACATAAAAGTGATAGGTAAACTTACCGTGAATGAGGTGATGATGACGTGTACATACTCATATACATAGGTATTTTACATTTAGTTTTACTTTACTGTATAAACCCTGCCTGCACTGTCAACAAACAACCCTTTACTTTATTAATAACAGCGTGCAAGCGTAAATTTATATGACCATGATAGGTAAACTTACCGTGAATGAGGTGATGATGTGTACATACATACTCCAGAGGAAATTATTTCACAGCCAATGACAGCTTTACGGCTGGTTTTTGCGAGAGAAGAACATCATAATGGGGAGTTGCTGTTGCTGTTTCTTCTTTTGTTGGAAGATGGTCTTGTAAGGAGTCATGGCATTGTCGAGAAGATAGCAGAAGATCACTGAACGAACCATATTATCGTCATGTTCCTGCGAGAGTTGTTGGACTGCTTTCACATGTCCATACATAGCTGCCAGACATTCAAGAATAAGGCTAGGTTCTTCGACCTCTTTGTGCGTTTCCTCTTGTTCTTCTTCCTCTTCTTCACTCGCTGATTTTGTCATTTCCTCCAAGTCTTCATCAGTCAAAGGCTGTGAGTGGCAGTTGATCAGTTCATTCACGTCTTTGATGCAGCCAACTTCACAGCTTTCGCAACTGGCGAGTTATGAACATCACAAGCGAATTCCTTGTAGTCGTAGATGACTTCGGGCCACAGTTTCTTCCAGCTGGCATTAATTGTGGCCGGCTTCATCTCTTTGATTGTATTCTGAATATTTTGATGGCATGTAACAATTGTGTAGTTACGCCAGTACGTCCTCAGTGAGAATTCTTTGTCAGCATCTATGGAGTCAACCAGGTTTGCCAGGGCATTTCATGTGTAGAGGGCCTTGAACGCACGAATAACGCCTTGATCAATAGGCTTAATCAGTGATGTCGTATGCGGTGGCAAGAACTCTACTTGAACACCGTCATATTGTAGATCAATTGCGTGGCCACCAGCATTATCCATCAAAAGAAGGACATTAAATTCAAAGCCCTTCTCCGCAAGATAAACTTTGACCTGAGGGATAAAGCATTGGTGAAACCAGTCCGATGTGAGGCTTTTCGTGATCCAGGCCTTAGGGTCATGCATCCAATACACTGGCAGCAGATTCTTGTTCTTCAAAGCCCTAGGGGTCTTAGACTTGTAGACAAGCCAGGGTTTTAACATGAAGCCCGCAGCATTCCCGCACTTGACGAGGGTAACGCGGTTTTTGTGCGCTGTAAATCCCGGGGCTTTAGCTTCTTCCTTGAAGAGAAATGTGCAAGACAGCATGCTCTTCCAAAATAAGCCAGTCTCATCCATGTTAGACTTGCTCAGGAGCATATTCGCCTCCCTCAATAATTTTCTTGAAGTCGTTCTTTACATAGTCTTCAGCTGCAGCTGTATCTGCAGAGGCAGCTTTGCCATGCACCGAAACTCTCTTTAGACCAAAGCGTTTTTGAAATTTGTCGAACCATCCTTTGCTTGCAATGAACGATTGTTTCCTCGGTGGAGAATCGCTGGAGGGTCCTGGTTGTAGGTTGTCGATATCTTCTCTCTCCTCCTCCTCACTCTCATCGTCGGGTTCGTTTGCAGCGAATGTCTCGTACAGATTCTTCGCCTTTGTTTGTATGATGCTGGTGTCTAAGCTGATGTTCTTCTTTCTGCAATCAGCAATCCACAGGGCCAAATCAGATTCCATCCGCACTATTATCTTATTCCGGAGTGTTACGACCCTCTTCGCTGGTTTAATAAAAGTATTAGTAGCTGTTTTCATGATATTCGCCTCGTCCTTCTTGATGTATCGAAGAGTAGATTCGTTGATGCCGAAATGGCGGCCGACATCTGCGAACCTTTCTCCTTCCTTCAACATATCTAACAGTTTTACCTTTTCTGTTATGGTCAGCATCTTCCTTTGCCACTTAGGCTTACTACCAGAAGCCGTAGAAGATGAAGGACACTTGGGAGGCATTGCAGAGGTTGAAAAATGAAAGTTTCAAAAATCACAAGCACAACATATAAAGAAGCACTACTTAAACGGCGCACACTTGAGTAGACTGAACGGATGAGGCGAGACAATGGAAGATGCTGGGAGAATGAAGCTTCAATTAAAAAGCCAATCAGACCCCATGATACAGAACATACAGAAAAACAATTCTGTGATTTGTCATCTCCCACCCTTTCAGCCAATAGCATCCCATGAACTATCTGACGTAGGTGCGCCGCTTTGCGTTTTCCAAGACGCCAATACAGGGTATGCTATCATACAATATTTTACATGGTGCAATACTGTGAGTTACATGTTTAAATTTGTTTTTTGCTATTTTTTACTGTTTTATAATTTTTAGGCTAGGAAGTACTTTTTTAATCAATAAAATAATGAAAATACTGGAAATTATAATATGTACTAGCTCACGTAGGTGCTACCCTTTTTGTTTTCCGAAATGCCGATATCAGTATCGTATTTTACATGGTGCAATGCTGTGAGTTACATGTTTAAATTTATGTTTTTTAGCTAGTTTTTTTATGTTTTATTATTCTTTGGCTAGGAAATACTTTTTTTTATTAATAAAATAATGAAAATGCTGCAAATTTTTATATGTGCTAGCTCATGTAGATGCGACCCTTTGCGTTTTCCGAAACGCCGATACCGGTATCGTACTTTCTATGGTGCAAGAGTTACATTTTTAAATTCTTGTTTTTTTTTTTATAATTTTTACTGTTTTATTATTCTTAGGCTGGGAAATACTTTTTTTATCAATAAAATAATGAAAAAAAAAAATTCAATAAAATACTGAAAATTTTAATATTTTAATATTTTAATATTCTCGCATATACTCAGAAAAAAAAAAAGCTCGCCAATAAAAACCGCGATGCACTGAATTCACGAAAGGTGAACCGTGATATAATGAGGGTTCACTGTATTACTAGAATTAATGATGATAATACAGTGATAATAATGATACTAAAGTAGAGCATTAGCAATGAATTTTGCATTAAGATACCGGAAATGGAGATATGAGAGTAAGACATATTGTACTGTACATTTTTGTATTACTGTAGTGCTCTAATATTTTTGTATTTAGTAAACTGTACATGTAGTGTAGTTTTTTATATTTTACAATGAGAACTGAGATTATTTCTATAGATTATGTACTGTATGTTCTTTTGCCTCTCCAGACTCACCTACCCCATTCTCCTCAGACCTAGGTTCGAATTATAGGTGTGTTCTTTCTTACGATGAAATTCTCTTTAAGTCAGCTGTCAGAAATGGAAGCTTGATGTAAAGTGGGGACCCCCTGTTTATTCTGATAAAAATGCGATAAGTGAGTAAAATGGCATAATGGGTTATCAGTGTAAATTATTAACATTTTGTTAAAGGTAAGAGAAAAAGCAAACTAAATTTAGAATTACATTTTGTTTTTTGTGTATAATTAGTAATGGAATCTTGATTTTGAATGCTCAAAGTAATCTTAAATTTTATTTTTTTTATTTATGTTTTATTTTTTTAACCACAACTTCACAAACCCATCACAAATGTATTATTTGTTTTCTTGTTGGCTAGTACAGTGGTAACGCACTGGCTTCGCATTCACGAGGTCGAAAGATCGGTTCCCGTCCAAGACCGAGAGTTTAAGCTGTTTACTGGCAGGAACTGCTGTGGTTGGACACCATAGTGGGGGGTTGGGGCTTGCCCTGGCTGACGAATACCCATTGTATTGAAATGGAAATAAAGTTTGTTGTTATTTTTTTCCCGCTCTTTATCACTTCCAATTTTATCTTCCTTTCTAAATTCTACCCTTATTTTAAGGATATGTCTGCTTCAAAAACACGTTTGTCTTCACATTCAGTTTACACATTAGTAGATAGGGCTTTACTTACCACATCTCCTTTACTCTCCCTCACGCCATAACACCATTTTTTGCCTCGTAACTTACCCTGAGCTTTCTTCGCTAATCTCCATTTTTTACAGGTGTCCAGACCAGTAGAGCTATCTCTATTCCCTTGTGGATTTTGAATTAGAATTCCATGCATCTCTCTCTATTCTTACACAATGTGGGCATATCTGAATCCACAACTTGTTCTGAAGTAGTTCGTCTATTTGACTTTTGTTTTCTTCCTATACCTTTTATCCAAAGCTCTTAACCAGAAATGCGAAATCTCAGTTATGATGAAAGGCTGAGGGAATTAGACTTACCATCACTCAAAGCTAGAAGATTGAGGGGGGGATATATTGACAGTCTTTAAATTCCTTCATGGTTATGATAGAGTGGATAGGGATTAATATTTTGACATGGCTGGCTCTAGAACTAGAGGTCATAGTTTGAAGCTTCATAAGAAAACTTCTTTGCAGGAGGTAAGGAAGTACTTTTTTAGTGTAAGAGTAGATGATAATTGGAATTCGCTAAGCGAGGAAGTAGATAATGCTAACTCAATCCATAGGTTTAAGGACAGGTATGATAAATATCAAGTACAAACTGGAACCGATCAAGAGACGAGAAGATATGAGCTTTGGGCTCTTGCCCGTAAGCATCACACACACACACACACACATGTATGCACAGTATGTGTGTGTGTAATTACCTACGGGAAAGAGCCCCAAATTTATAGCTTCTCATCTCCTGGTCGGTTCCATTTTGAACTTAGTGATACATATCATACTTGTCCTTAAAGCTATGGATTGAGTTAGCATTAACTACCTCCTCACTGAACGAATTCCAATTATCAACTACTCATACACTGAAAAAGTACTTCCTTACATCCTGCAAAAAATGTTTCTTATGAAGCTTCAAACTATGACCCCTAGCTCTAGTTGCAGCCATATCAAAATATCGATCCCTATTCACTCTGTCATAACTATGAAGGAATTTAAAAGCCATCACCATATCCCCCCTAATTCTTTTAGCAGCGAGTGATGGTAATCTAATTCCCTCAGCCTCTCCTCATAGCTGAGATTGCATATATTTGGCACCAATTTCGTGGCATGTCTTTGAACTATTCCACCTTAACTGCGTGCTTTTTCAAGGGTGGATTCCAAAAGGGGACTGCATATTCAAGCTTTGGCCTCACATAGGTTACATAAATATTTATGAATATTTCCTTGTCCATATGCCTGAAGGCTACCCTTACATTTGCTAAGAAAGCATATGCTGCCCTTTCTGTGCCATTTATATGTATTTCTGGAGACAAATTTGCCAGTATGTTTTCTCCTAGATCCCTCTCTTTCTCTGTCTCTTGAAGTTCTGCTCCTGCCATTTGATAGTCAAGCTTGAGCCTTCTTGCACTTGTACCCATTCTCATTACCTTACATTTAGAAGTATTGAATTTCATTAGTCACTTTTCTGACCACTCCTGCAGACTATTTATGTCTTTATGAAGTTTCCTTTCATTGTTCTCGTCTCATACTTTCTTCACAATCTTTGCATCATCTGCAAATATATTCATGAATGAATTTACAGACTCTGGTAGGTCATTTACGTATACAAGGAACAAAAGTGTTCCTAAAACTCAACCCTGCGGAACTCCGCTACTAACTCTTTTCCATTCAGACACTGGCTGTCTTACTCTAACCCTCTGTTCCCTTCCTTCTAAGTGTATTTACTTAATTGTGCTTACGGGAAACAGCCCCAAGCTCGTAACTTCTCAACTCCTGGTTGGTTCCATTGTGTATTTAGTGATACTTATACTTGTCCTTAAAACTATGGATTGAGTTAGATTAACTACCTCCTCACTTAGCCAGTTCCAATTATTAACTACTCTTACACAAAAATAGTACTTTCTTACTTCCTGCAAAGATGTTTTCTACTTCAAACTATGACCTCTAGTTCTAATAACAGCCATATCAAAATATCAATCTCTATCCACTCTGTATTAAACATGAAGGAATTTAAAAGCCATCACCATGTCCCGCCTCATTCTTCTAGCTTCGAGTGATGGTAAGGCTTATTCCCTCAGCGTCATCATAACTGAGATTGCGTATTTCTGGCACCAGTTTTGTGGCATGTCGTTGAATTTTTTGCTTTTACAAGTGTTGATTCCAAAAGGGGGCTGCATATTCAAGCATTTGCCAAGAAAGCATATGCTTCCCTTTTTATGCCATTTATATACATTTCTGGAGACAAATCTGCCAGTATGTTTACTCCTAGTTCTCTCTCATTCTCTGTCTCTTGAAGTTCTGCTCCTGCAGTTGAGTAGTCAAGCATGGGCCTTCTTGCACTTGTACCCATTCTCTCTTCCTTACAATCTTTACATCATCTGCAAACATATTTATGAATGAATTTACAGACTCTGGTAGGTCATTTACATATACAAGGAACTTTTTTTTTTTTTTCACGAGAAAACCGTAAATTTTGTAAATGTGACTGGTTATGGCTACGTAAGGAAATTGAAAGAAATTTTGAGATCCTCAGTACTTTCGTGTGTATTTATCTACTACTCATATTTAGAGGTATTTTTATGTATAGTAACAAAAGAAGCGATGTATATACATACTGAGCCTGGAGAAAAAGAAAGATTAGCAACTCAACAAAGGAAAATCAGTTAATTTACAACTGTAATCCAGGTAGATGTTATTTTTATCACCATTGACAAGGCAAAGAAAGATGGCAATATTAAAATTAACTAGGAGGTGTGAATACAGGTAATTAAGATACAGTCTTTAATGGGAGGAGAAGGCTGACAAATTAAAGTGGTAATTATAGTAACTATAATAAGATCAACAAAAATACTAACTAATAATGATAATAATAATAATAGTAATAACATTAACAATAGTAATAATAATAAAATTATTAATAATGATAATATCAATAATAATAATAATTATAATAATAATAGTAATAATAACAACAGCAATAGCAATAACAACAATACAGTAATAAGGACAAGAATAATGATAAGAATAATATAAACAATAAGCACTAAAGATAATAATAGTTATAATGATAGTATTAAAAATAATATTACTAATATTATTACAATGAGAATAACATAGTAATTGTAATAATGTAATGATAATAATAATGGTACAATAATAGTAATGACAATCAAAGAAAATATCAATGACAATAATAATAATATTTAGAAATAATTCATGATAAAAATAGTAATAAAGCAATATTAACTGTAAATAAACAAGAATATTATGTTATTTCCTAAATTACTTTTTCAAACATGAGTAAAGCATACTTGATAATATGGGATCACATATAAACCATGACTTTAGTTGATATTTCGGTGTTCAGTTAAGTTAATAATTGCAGATTCCAAGAGGTTCCTAAAATAATATTCTTACTTCTTTCTTAACTAGAAGAATTGGGACAGTTGCTATGGTGATTGCAATCAGCATAATGATTGAACAAGTTACTGGATGACTGACAATTTCAAACGTTATACATATGTTGGTTGAAACGAATATCTAAAGATTTGTTAGTTTGGTCAACATAGTACTTATCACTATCTTTACATGGAATCTTATATATAAAATTAGAAGTAGATAGAGGACTATTTTCAATCAACATACTGTAAGAAGTATCTTCATATTTGAAAACTAAATGGACATGTAATGTTCTCAAAATTTTGATTAAGCTTTTACATCCCTGGAAGTAGGGAATATCTAAGGTATTATAAAAATTCGAAACAACAGTACTATTGGGGAGGGATGTTCTATGATATATGCATTTTGCAGCTGTGAAAGAATTAAGAACCAATTGGGATAGCAAAGATTTTTTCCAATATCAATTAATTTTCATACTGTTTTCACTTCTATTATTATATAAAAGATTCCATGTAAAGATTGTGATAAGTACTATGTTGGCTAGACTAGCAAATCTTTAGTTTCATTTCAACCAACATAAATATTACATTCGAAATTGTCAGTTATCCAGTGCCTTGTTCAAGCATTATGCTGATTGCAATCACCATATTGACTGGAACAATGC
>JAXCGZ010008767.1:0-23204 GCA_037179515.1 Halocaridina rubra
GACACTAGGTTATTCTTTGATACAGGTTCCCAGTGTTCCTTTATAACTAGGGAATTAACTGAAAGGCTTAAATTAAGCCCAGTAGATGAAATGTCTCTTGGTATTGATGCATATCATTCTGAGACGAAGAAAGAAAGTTTTCCTGTTGTAAATGTAGTTATCAAATTGGGGAAAAGAAGAGCCAGAGTTAAATTACTCGTGGTTGATGACATGGTAATTAACATCCACACTCCAGGACTAGCAGAGGTTGCAAATGTGTTAAACTCTAATGGTCACAAGTTGGCCGATGAAGATATTGATAGTGATGTACTTGATAACATTGGTATTGTTATTGGTGCCTTACATTTAAGTCAGTTTGTTAGTGGTATTAACAAGTGGGATGTCTATAGTTTGATGGAAACACCGGGTGGTGTCATGTTGTATGGCCATATTCCTTGTGATACTCAACATAAACCCAGTAATGTGCCAAGCCATATTGTTATGCGAGTAGTAACTCGGGTTTTTCCTACAGCTACTCAAGAGTTGATTGAAGTGACCATAGAGCCAGTTAATAAGTTGTTGATTGAAGAGGCGATAGAGCCTGATAATAAGTTGTTGATTGAAGAGGCCATGGACCCTGTTAATAAGCTGTTGATTGAGGAGGTCATAGAGCCTGTTAATAAGTTGTTAATTGAAGAGGCCATAGAGCCTGTTAATAAGTTGTGGGAGCCAGAGAGTATTGGAGTAAAGCAAGAAGTGCATTACGAAGATTAAGCTACACTTAGAAGTTTTACAGATTCTGATCCCTGAAGCCTATCCACACTCCTCTCCTACACAATTTTTAGAGTGCCTTTGGACAAATGAAGTCTCTAATAGAACAGTTGGAGGAAATATTGGAGAATGTTCATGTAGGTATTTTGTTGGATGCTTGTACCAGTAAAGAGAAACAGTTTGATATATGCAATACTGCAGATGTAGAGTGGGGAAAGGCCAAAATATCACTGCAAGCATTGAATTCCAACAATGCAAGACTTCAAAGAGTACTGGATCAGCGCCTTTCTAAAAAATCTAGATCTCCTAGAGAAACAATCATTAGTTTAATCTGGAATGTTAATACAGACAAATTGTCTTTGAAAGGTCTGAAGGCTAGAGAAGATGTGTTGACCAAACATAAACGTCTGTCACTGGTGGGTATATTTTTGGACCCTTTAGGTCTAATATCACCCTTACTAAGAAGAGGAAAAATTCTTATTCAGAGAGCTTGGTCTGAAAAGCTCACATGGGAATATCTGTTGTCAGAAGTATACAAAGAGGAATCATCAAATTATGAAAGATCTGAACGTCAAGCTGCCCAAAGGGTTGAAGAATTGTGGGCAAGCTTAATCGTAGATGATAAATTGTAGTACTGATGGGGAGACCCCTCATTTTTCCTTTTTTTTGGAGGGGCCTAGGATGTCTTGAATATATTTCAAGACAGTTTATTTCTACGTACATTATGTAAGTGTTATTTTGCATATACATACATACATACATATACCGTGGCTGTTTCCCCCTTAAAGTGGGGGGGTAGCCGATAGTTTCGTTTATTGTAACATAAGTGCATGTATGTGTACTTTTAGACTTAGTATGTATACCTATTCATTTCTACCTAGTATACATGTATATTCGTATGTATAATGTGTAGTTTATTATGGAGGCTGGCTCTAGAAGACTTGGAGAAAAGAAGCTAATGGATTTTAGCCATTAACCTTTCACCTCCTTGATAACGCTTATTGCATCGCTTCTTTGAACAAAGAACCGTTGTAAACAAGTCATAACTCAGGTTAGTCCTAGTACCAAGGACTCCTACAAACGAGGGGAGTTTTGTGCAACTTTCTTGCAAAAATTTGTTGTCCTCATGAGATGCTACGAGACACTCATGTTTGTGACGTAATTATAATGCATGAAAGCAGTCGTAATTAATATTTATGAAATACATTTGCTACCGTGGTTATTGATGGTGCATATATGCTCACAAAAAGTTTGTTGTTCTCGTGGGGCGTTACGAGACACTCAAGTAGAAAACGTAATAGAGATACGTGGATCAGAAGATATTCAAGTTGAATTCGGAGTCTCGTGATTGCTGACGACATCAGGGTTATCCGGATAGATGAGTACAGATTTATCTTACTTCTAACAATATTTATAACTACGTGTGAGGGACAGAATGGGCTCATTTAACTGAACACTCGTAGGTAGAATGAATGTTAGAGAATTTATTATTCTGTATGAGGAAGTTATAATTTAAGGTGAGGAGAGTTTATTTAAATATTCACATATCAGCAGTTCATAAACCCCCTTATAAAATATTTGCATGTATGTCTATGCATGTAATATTAACTATATAGTTTGGTTTTATGAAAGGTCGAGGAACAATGGATGCAGTATTCGCAATGAGGCAGACAATGGAAAAATATAGAGATAAGCAAAGAGGGCTGTACATGGCATTTATTGACCTGGAAAAAGCTTATGATCGGGTCCCGAGAAGCGAGGTGTGGAGGAGTATGAGGTCGAAGGGAGTGAAGGAGAAGTATGTCAAGATAGTTCAGGACATATACAGGGAAGCCACAACAAGAGTAAGAAGTACAGTTGGCACTACAGAGCCTTTTCAGGTGAAAGTTGGACTCCATCAGGGATCAGCTCTTAGCCCCTATCTATTTAACCTTCTCATGGATGTGATGGTGGAGGAAGTGACAAAGGAGGCACCATGGAGCATGCTCTTTGCAGACGATATTGTTTTGGTCTCCAAGAGCCGTGAAGAATTGCAAGAGAGGTTGGAGCTATGGAGGGGTTTGCTGGAGGATTACGGACTGAAGGTGAGCAGACAGAAAACGGAGTACCTGGAGTGCAATGTGACACAAGGAGGCGACCTGTTCATGCAAGACCACAAGCTCCCAAAGGCGGATGCCTTCAAATACCTCGGCTCCTACGTAATGAAGGATGGAGACCTAGAGAGAGAGATTGATCATAGGATCCAGGTAGCGTGGAACAACTGGAAGAGAACATCAGGGGTGCTATGTGACAAGAAAATCAGTGCTAGAGTGAAAGGAAAAGTGTACAAGTCAGTTGTGAGACCAGCGTTGCTGTATGGTGCGGAGACGTGGCCGGTGAAAAAGGTTCAAGAAAGGAAGATAGATGTCGCAGAAATGAGAATGCTGAGGTGGATGTGTGGGGTGACGAGGGAGGACAGGATATGAAATGACCGGATCAGAGGTACAGTGAAGGTGGTGGAGGCGTCGGCGAAAGCACAGGAGAGGAGATTACAGTGGTTCGGTCATGTGAAGAGGAGAGAAGAAGACTACGTGGGTGTGAGAGTGATGGAGATGGACGTGGAGGGCAGACGTAGACGAGGAAGACCTAAACTACGGTGGAAGGACCGACTGAAGGAGGATCTCAGAGAGAGACAGCTGGAGGAGGAGCAAGTGATGGACAGGAACCAGTGGAGACGACTAGTGAAGAGATGCGACCCCATATGAAAATGGGAACGCAAATAGAGGAAGAAGAAGAAGAAGAAGATTGGTAGAGGATTTAATTTTGAGATCGTGGTAGGCCTCTACTGAAGCCGTGTCAGGATTTCCAAATTTAGGGGGTTATAAGATCGAAAGGTATTAACACACAGGAAATCCTCCACAGTCAGTATAGCCACGGAAGACTAATAATATCCTCTCTCAATCGTAGCCAATATATATATATATATATATATATATATATATATATATATATATATATATATATATATATATATATATATATATATATATATATATATATATATATATATATATATATATATATATATATATATATATATATATATATATATATATATAATATATATATATATATATATATATATATATATATATATATATATATATATATATATATATATATATATATATATATATATATATATATATAATCGATAAAATGGAATATCACACTTCCCTCACTGTCACAGATCACCCACACTCCATGAAAGCAAGTGAGAAACTGTATGGAAGTGTTTTTTTTTCTTTGCATATAAATGCCATAAATTTATAAACTAGTTTAATATTCATAAGTTTCCGAGCTGTGCGCCCTTTTGTAGTTTCTTTGCAGCGAATATTTGGGGTCGAGTGGTAAGGGAAGTAAATGAAAGAGTATTAGACAGGCTTGGAGCTAGTGAGTGAGGATGGAAGGTTGTGGAAATTGAGTTTGTTACTATTTGCGGATGATACTGTACTAGTGGTTGATACTGAAAATTAATTGAATAATTTGGTGACTGAGATTATTAGTGTGTGTGAAAGAAGGAAGTTGCAGGTGAATATTGGTAAAAGTAAAGTCATAAGATGCACGAGGAGTGCTAATGTTGGGAGACTGAATGTAGGAGTGAATGGAGAATTGCTTGAAGAAGTTGAGAGTTTTAAGTATCTGGGGTCACATGTATCAAGGGGTCGACAAGTGGATGTAGAGATAAATCACAGAGTGAAGGAAGCAAGTAAATATCTAGGTGGGTTGAAAAGTGTAATGAGAAATAGATATTTGGGAATGAATACAAAGAGAAGGATATATAAAGGTTTGATGGTGCCGACAGCACTGTATGGAGCAGAGACTTGGAATGCAAGAGAGGATGAAAGGAACAAATTGATTGCAATGGAGATGAGGTGTTTGAGAAGTATTATTGGTGTATCTAGAATAGATAGAGTAAGAAATGAGGATGTCAGGCAGAAAATGGGTGTTGGAATGAAGCTGTCGGATAGGTTTGATCAGAGTGTGTTGAGGTGGTTTGGACACTTGGAAAGGACGAGTGATGAACGAATAGTTAAGAGAGTGTGGAATGCAGTAGTGACTGGAGTTAGGTTAGAGGGAGACCAAGATTGAGATGGATCGATGGCATGAAAAGAGCACTGAATGCACGTGGAATGTCAGTGGAACAGGGAAGAGTGTGTGCATGAGATAGGAATACGTGGAGGAAGATTGTGCATATATGACACGGCCCAAAGGGATTTCTTGCACCTGCTAGCTCAGTGAACTGTGGTGGACGGGTGTGAAGGGAGTTGCCATGTGATGAAGCAGCTGCGCCTGTCGGGCCTCATTGTAGAATATCCTTACCTGTCTACCTTGTGGGTGACCCAAGCAAGGTGGAAGGGGGGGAGACATGGCAACCATTTATCCCCAAGCAACTGAGAGGAGTGGTTGAGGTGTGTGAGGATCGTGGTGAAAGCGCATTTCTTGGCTCGGCCACTTCCCTTACAAGGGGGAGTGAGGCATGTGTATATGCGTATATATGCGTATTTCATAAACCCTTGTGTACATTTGCATGTGCTGTCATTTTCTTTTAGCCAGCTCCTGCGACTGAGCCTGAATGTGAAGAGGCTGGAATGAACGAAGGTGACTAGACGAGGATGCGACATGAATGGTGGCTTCTGGAAGAGGACTCGGCATTACTGCTGGAAAAGTCAGAGCAGGTTAGTATTGCCATCTTTGTTTAAAGATTAAAATGTATTTTTTTTGAATTTTTATAAAGATTGCCAGTGTTTCAGTTCCAGTATAAATCTGAGATGCTCCTCAGAACGTCAGCCGGGGCAAGCCCCAACCCTCCACTGTGGTGCCCATCCACAGCAATAGCCTTCCCAGTAAACTGCCTAAACTCTCGGTCCTGAGCGGGAACCGATCTGTCGACCTCGCGAATGCGAGGCCAGCACGTTACCACTGTACTAGCCAGAAGGCTGCTATCTCGACTAGGACTATGACAATGCTGCATAGGATTTTTTTTCTTTTTTAGATGTTTATATATGGTAAGTAAAAAAGATATTAAACTATGTATTTTGTATGTATGTCCACATTTATTATATGTACACAACTAATTGTTTGTATGTGCTATATACACAATTTTTTTTTACCAATTTACATTATCGTTGTTCAAAAAGGTAATTTTGAATTTGTTTATATTTGACCATGTTAATGTATAAGCTTGTAGTTATAAAAATCTAAGTGTAAATGCATCCAAATATATTTCTAAAAATTTTTGAACAAAAATTATTTCTAAATATTTGTGTGTATTATTCTAAATTTAAAAATTTTGTATAATGTATAAAGTAAAAAATATAACTGCACAAACAATTTGTCTCCATTCTTACAATCTTACTATTGTTTTAAAATTTGCTATTTAATAGTAATATATTGTGTTCATACTATAATATTTATTCGAAATATGGATTCATTTTAGTTATATTTCTATAAAATGTATGGATAATCTTAAGTACATCTTGGATATTGTCTGTATATATATAAAACGTGTATTTTTTTTTCTGCTTGTTCAATAAAGTGCGTATAGAATTGTAATGGTTCTTTCTTAAGCTCAAAAATCTTTACCTTTTTAATTTATTATTACTATTATAATTTTTTTTTTTAGAATAAGGTGTATTACAGTGGAAATAATGCCAATTAAAATATCTAACACGCTTAAGTTTTACTTTGTCCCATTAAGATTTTGTTACATATTTGAACTGACCATACCCAACTTTTGAAACTTTTCTACAGCGTTTTTTTTTTACCTGAATACTACTATATTGAAATTGTAGTCACCGTGGCTCAAGTGGTAGCGTCCGTGACTCTGAGGCGTCAGGTCAAGGGTTCGCGCCCCGTCACGATCTGAGGTTAGCAAGGGCATGCACTCAGGGTAACAATTACATCTGCCAAAACAAGTCCTTCGCAAGAAGGCAACCGTCCTAGCCCTTAGTAGAAAAGGGTGTCAGTGACGTAAAACCAGAACAAAAAACTACTATACTTAAATTAAAAATGGGATATTTTTATTTTATTTGGAACAGTGTATACGTATGCTTTTTAAACCGTTATGCAGCTTTACAAAACCGTTCTTAATTAACTTTTCTCAAGAATAGAGATAAATGCTTCAGTAACCATAAAAACCTGATGCTGAATATTGCTGTCGAACCAACCTCAGTTTCAATGTATTCTTACAAAACAGTTATTACCACAATAAACTTACAATTGATCCAAACACATCCTGATTTAGTAACCATTAAATTGTTCATACAATTATCAGCTGTATTACCAAAGTTATCACAGCAATGATTAGTCCGGCAATATACCGCAAGACACTAAAGGAAGAACCACATGTATAAAAATATACTTTGCCAAAGTCTGCCAGCTCTCGCAAGATTTTTTTTTTTTTTTTAGATTCTCCACCCAAGGATGCATGGAACGGGTCATGGAGGACCCATAGGGCGGTCGCCAGCTGGCACAGGCCCAACCCCCCACTGTGGTGCCCAGCCACAGCAATAACCTCCCCAGTAAACAGCTTAAACTGTCTCGCCTGGACGAGGGGCGATCCGTCGACCTCGCGAATGCGAGGCCAGCGCATTACCACTGTACAAGCCAGGAATTTCTCGTAAGATATCAAAAGCTTTCCAAGCCTCTTTTGGGGGGTCACTATTAATCCCCATAATGGAGGTTGGCCACAGTGATTGGAAATGGGGAATTTAGAAGTGGTGAATTAAGGCTAAATGGCCTTCCTAGCGCCCCTAGGTGGGCAATTTTCCGTGTCTGTAATCTCCCGGGTAGAGTACACCAACCACTACACCACTGCAGTCCCCTGACATACTAATGCTTGCGAACTGGAATAATTTTGTATACTTGACACTACACCCGAAAAAAAAAATTCCGCATAGAGCGTTTTCCCTGCGTGTTGTAAGAGTCGACTAAAAGGAAACAAGGGGACTGGGAATCCCCTCCTATGTATTTTCTCTTCCCAAAGAGTCAGAATATTTTACCTTGATCAGCCGCTCCCTTTATAAGGGGAAAATGGCTTTTGTATATAGATATAGCTATGCCGGAGAAACTAAAATATAAGCTTCCCCTCTAAATTTGCAGCTGCTTCCGATCATTAATATAGGAATTTCGTCAGGATTTCCAGAGGATGTTATAAAAAAAAGTACCTATAATCGCAACAATAAACTAATAATTACAAAATTATCAAAATAAGCACTTAATAAATTAATAAGCATATTTCTTGTATCTGTCAGCAGGATACTCTCCCTAAAACTTCAAGACCTCAAAAATGCTAGTTTTGCTAACCGATACGCAATAATGTAAGTGAGACTGCCATTTGATGTGATTACCTAATTGTGATTACCTAATTGTGTTTACGGGAAAGAGCCCAAAGCTCGTATCTTCCCGTTTCCTCATCGGTTCCATATTATACTTAGTGATACTTGTCATACCTGTCCTTAAAACTATGGATTGAGATAGCATTAACTACCTCCTCGCTTAACGAATTCCAATTATCAACTACTCTTACACTGAAAAAGTATTTCCTTACATCCTGCAGAGAAGTTTTCTTACGAAGCTTTAAACTATGACCTCTAGTTCTAGAGCCAGCCATATCAAAATATCGATCCCTATCCACTCTATCATAACCATGAAGGAATTTAAAGACTGTCACCATATCCCCCCTCACTCTTCTAGCTTCGAGTGATGGTAAGTCTAATTCCCTCAGCCTCTCATCATAACTGAGATTGCGTATTTCTGGCACCAGTTTCGTGGCATGTCTTTGAACTTTTTCAAGCTTAGCTATGTGCTTTTTCAAGTGCGGATTCCAAAAGGGGGCTGTATATTCGAGTTTTGGCCTCACATAGGTTACATAAATATTTCTGAACATTTCCTTGTCCATGTACCTGAAGGCTACCCTTACATTTGATAAGAATGCATATGCTGCCCTTACTATGCCATTTATATGTATTTCTGGAGACAAATCTGCCAGTATGTTTACTCCTAGATCTCTCTCATTTTCTGTCTCCTGAAGTTGCACTCCAGCCACCGAGTAGTCAAGCTTGGGCCTTCTTGCACTTGTACCCATTCTCATTACCTTACATTTTGAAGTATTGAATTTCATTAGCCACTTTTCTGACCACTCATGCAGATTATTTAGATCCTCCTGAAGTTCTCTACCATTGTTCTCGTTTTTTACTTTCTTCACAATCTTTGCATCATCTGAAAACATATTCATGAATGAATTTACAGACTCTGGTAGGTCATTTACATATACAAGGAACAAAAGTGGCCCTAAAACTGAACCCTGTAGAACTCCACTACTAACTCTTCTCCATTCAGACACTGAGTGTCTTACTCTGACCCTCTGTTCCCTTCCTTCTAAGTAAGTTTTTATCCATTCCAAAACATTTCCACCTATTCTAGCCATTGATTGCAGCTTCCTAATAAGTCTCCCATGTGGAACAGTGTCAAACGCTTTCTGGAAGTCTAGGAATATGCAATCTGCCCAGCCCTCTCTTTTCTGTAAGATTTGTGCTTACGGTTCCAGTTTGTACTTAGTGATACTTATCATACTTGTCCTTAAAACTATGGATTGAGTTAGCATTAACTGCTTCCTCAATTAGCGAATTCTAATTATCAACTACTCTTACACTAAAAGAGTACTTCCTTACATCCTGCAAAGAAGTGTTCTTACGAAGCTCCAAAGTATGACCTCTAGTTCTAGTGCCAACCATATCAATTATCGATCCCTATCCACTCTGTCATAACCATGAAGGAATTTAAAAACCGTCACAATATCCTCCCCCCCATTCTTCAAGCTTCGATCGATGGTAAGTCTAATTCCCTCAGAATTTTCTCACAACCGAGATTGCGTATTTCTGGCACCAGTTTCATGACATGTCTTAGAACCTTTTCCAACTTAACTACATGCTTTTTCAAGTATGGTTTCCAAAAGTGACTGCATATTCAAGCTTTGGCCTCACATAAGTTACATAAATATTTCTGAACATTTCCTTGTCCATGTGCCTGAAGGCTACCCTTACATTTGCTAAGAAAGCTGATGCTGCCTTTACTATGCCAATTCTATGCATTTCTGTAAATAACTCTGCTAGTATGTGTACTCCTGGATCTCTCTCAGTTTCTGTCTCTTGAAGTTCTGCGCCTGCCTTTAAGTAGTCAAGCTTGGGCCTTCTTGCACTTGTACCCATTCTCATTACCTTACATTTAGACATATTGAAATTCATTAGACACTTTTCTGACCATTCTTGCAATTCTCTACCATAGTTCTCGTCTCTTACTGTCTTCACAATCTTTGCATACTCTGCAAGCATATTCATGAATTAATTTACAGACATGGTAGGTCATTTACATTATTTTATTTTATATTATTAATTTATTGCATCAAGGTGTCAGACATTACATGAGTTCATACAAATAATGCTTCAAATGGATACAAAACCAAGAATTGAACATAGTTTACAGGGAGGTGTACACATTGACAGATACAAAGAACAAAAATGGCCCAAAACTGAACCCTGTGGAACTCCACTACTAACCTTTCTCCATTCAGACACTGAGTGTCTTACTCTAACTCTCTGTTCCCTTCCTTCTGAGTAAGTTTTTATCCATTCCAAGACATTTCCACCTATTGTCGCCATTGCTTGCAGCTTCTTGATAAGTCTCACGTTAGGGACCATATCAAATGCCTTCTGGAAGTCTAGGAATATGCAAGCTGCCAAGCCCTCTCTTTCCTGTAAGATTCGGCTTTCTTCATCATAAAATTCTAATAAGTTTGTTACTGTTGATCTACCTTCTCTGAAGCCATGTTGTCTCACTGACAAAAAGAAGAATGATTCCAAGTGAAGAGAGATGTGTTTTCTTAGTAGTTTCTCCATAATTTTGCACACTATGCTGTTCATGGAAACGGGTCTATAGTTTAGAGCTGTATTCTTCCTTCCCTTTTTAAAGATAGGTACCACATTCACTTGTGTCCAGCATCTTCGAATCACTCCTGATTCCAGAGACTTTTCAAATATGATACATAGTGCTGCTGATATTGATTTAGCACATTTCTTAAGAACATAAAGGGATATATCACCAGGACCTGCAGCTTTTTGGGCATCTAACTCCATAAGTGCATTGCATTCCTCTGTGACTAAAGGGACGATATTCTCTAATATCGGCCCATGAGCTCTTATCTCTGCAATATGAGAGAATAGGGTATATTCTGCTATAAATACTGACTGAACCTCCTTGTTCAATTCTTTGCAGATCTCTTCATTCATTTCAGTGATGCTTCCATCCGCTCTCTTTAGCTTTAAAACCTGTTCTTTTACCTTCAGTTTTCCTCAGATAAAACTGTGGAAAAGTTTGGGATTTTCTTTAGCCTTCCTTGTGATATCCCTTTCATAGTCTCTCTCTGCCTCTCTTCTTGTACTTAGGTAATAATTTCTTGCTCTTTTATAAGTCTGTAGTTCGATGTTGACAAGATTTCAAGATTACCATAATATCATTTAAGGTAACAATATAGGCCAAAGTCATTAATTTTCAAGCAATTTTTATGTATCGAAAATGAACAGACCAAAAGTATCACATTAGATGAAAAGGCGGCAAATACAGAGTCAGTGTTGCCATAAAACAGCAAACCAAAACAACGTACAGTTCGTTATGACAAAAAGAAGCAAAATTAGGGGATCAGTTTAGAACAACAACAAAATTATTAATAAATAAAGTGAAAATATATACAGTATATCAATTAATAAATAAATTAATATATAAATAAAGAAGACATATATCATACCACTACAACACTCCAAATAAAGAAAGAAAATACACTATGACACTACAACACTCCCCTGCCAGTACAGGAGCACATTAGTTTTTAACACTGATAATAGAAAATATAGATATATAATATATATGTGGAGACATAGATACAAAAATACAAATTAATAATATACATAATCAGGGTTACGATTAAATCTAACTCGACGAGATTTCGTAACAACAGATTGAGGTATTTTCTCTTCGATAACATCTTCATTATCAATATTTTCAGGAATAGATGCACTACTAGGAATTAATGTATCAGAATCTGTGTCATTTGTGGAATTAGAATCAGAAAAATCATTATTTACACTTGGTTCAATCACATCAGAATTAACAGCTTCTGGCACAGAATCATTATTTACAGTAGGTTCTGTCTCATTAGAACTGATAGTTTTTGGTATTGAGGCAGGTTTCAATCTATCTACAGATACAGTAGTTAAATTTCCAGAAAGCTGACGTAAAATAAAATATTTATCACCATGTTCCACAACTTCAAGTGGACCAAAGTAGGGAGCCTCTAAAGGGCAACGTACACGATCCACTCTAACCCAAACATGTGTACATGATTCAAGATCTTTTGGAACATAAGGTTTAACGGAGGATGAATGAAGGTATCCATAAGAGGATTCAGAAAAATCTAATGCACGCATTCGAGATACAAATTCAGAAACAACTTCTTTTTGTTGTGCAAAAGAAGGAATTTCAGTTATTACCATGATTTTAGGACTAAGTAGCTTACTTCCTGTCACCAAAGTAAATGGAGAAACTCCAGACTCTGTGGGGACACATCTTAAACCTAAAAGTACTATTGGTAAAGAAGCAAACCAATCATCTTTACGTGCCATTAGAGATACTTTCAATACTCTATGTGATCTTTCAACCATGCCATTGGATTGAGGGTGATATGAAGTGGTACGCAGTCTATGAAATCCAATTATAGAGGAAAGTTGCTGAAATAATGCAGATTCAAACTGAGCACCTCTATCAGTAAAAACATACAATGGCACTCCAAAACGAGATACCCAACCTTTAATAAAAGCAAAAGCAACAGTGGTAGCAGAAATATCTGTGATGGGGATGGCTTCCAACCATCTAGTAGATCTGTCAATACAGGTAAGAACGTATTGTTCTGGTGCTGTAAAAGACTGGCCAGGGACTTTACTAGGAGGGAGAGGACCAACAATATCTAAATGGACAAATTCAAATCTCCCAAAAGGTGCTGTAAAATTTGTAATAGGAGCACGGGTATGGCGGTGCACTTTAACTTGCTGACAAGAAGTACACTCTTTAGTCCAACTTCGAATATCTCGATCCATATTAGGCCAAAAGTACCTAGCTTTGATAAGGGGCAACGTACCTTTGACTCCTGGATATGAAATGTTATGCATAAGTTGAAATACTGATTTACGACAAGCTAAGGGAAGAAATGGTCTCGGATGGGGTGTTGACAAGTCACAATATAAGTCATGATTCTGAATTTTGAAAATTTTCAATCTCTCTTTGTAATTAAGAATTTCTGTGTCAGTGGATTGGCTCTCAGCTATACTGGTTAAATCATGTAAGTCCACTGAGACAGACGATACAGGTAATGGTCTGGAAAGACAATCTGCTACAACATTGTCTGCACCCTTGATATGTACAACATCTGATATACACTCACTAATTAAAGACCAATATCGTTGCTGTCTATCTGACTTGGCTGTATGAGGATTCTTAAATGCAAAAACAAGGGGTTTATGATCAGTAAATAAAACGGTTTCACGTCCTTCAATTACATGTTTAAATTTTAGTACAGCCAGATACGCAGCAAGCAGTTCTCAGTCAAAAGTAGAATAACACCTCTGAGTTTCTGATAATTTCTTTGAAAAGAATTCAATAGGGACAAATTTACCATCCTGAATTTGGTGTAATGCAGCTCCAGCTGCCACTTGGGAACAATCAGTCACCAGATGCAGTGGAGAATTACACTTACTAGTGAAATATGCAATGGTGCAAGCATTGTTAAGTGACTCTTTAGCACTTACAAAGGCAGATTCTGCTTCCGAATTCCATACTAGTTCTTTAGATTTAGGTTGTAACCTAATTAATTCGGTCAAATGATATACAACATCAGCAAAATGCGGTACCATTTGTCTATAGTAATTGAGCATTCCTATAAACCTACGTAAGGCAGCAGATTCTGCTGGCTTAGGAAAATCAACAATATCTGTCTGTTTATGAGAACCAGGTTTTAAACCATTCGCAGTGATCAAATATCCTAAATATTCTATTTCATATTTAAAGAATTCACATTTATCAATAGAAATTTTAAGACTATTAGAGCTTAGGATTTCAAATACCATAGACAATTGTTTCTTGTGCTCTTCTGTATTCTCTGAAAATATCAGAATATCATCCAGGTAAATAAATACAAAATCAAGGTTTCTAAATAAATTGTCCATCAAACGCTGAAAAGTGGCAGGGGCATTCCGAAGACCATAAGGCATATATAAATATTCAAATAGCCCAAAGGGTGTGGTTACTGCTGTCTTTTCAACATCTGAAGGATTCATAGGGAACTGGTGATAGGCTTTTAACAAATCAATTTTACTGAATATCTTTTTCTTGTAAAGCTTTAATGACACACTACTAATATGTGGTAAAGGATATTTATCTGGCTTGGTCAAAGTATTAAGTTGCCTAAAATCACCACATACTCTCCACTCTCCTGGCTTAGGTTTAGGAACTAAATGAATGGGTGAAGCCCAAGGTGATTTGGAGGGTTGTACAATTCCCATATCCAACAACTGCTTAAATGCTTCCTTGGCAGCAGAATATTTGTCTGGAGCCAACGGACGACATCTAGCAAATGTCGGAGGAGAACTCCCTGTATCTATATAATGAAAAACATTAGAATTCTTGAAAAAATTATTAGCTGTAAGAGGCTTAACACAGGACAAGAGTGAGGGAAAATCTTGGAACAACTGTTGTACAGAATCAGGTAAATAGTTCAAATTATTAATCACATAAGAAACATTATGATTTGCAATATCACCTTTTACAGAACATTGTGTTATATTGTCATGTAAAGTTTTATTCTTACAATCAATAAACAATCCAAAATTGCAAAGAAAATCATTACCTAATAAAGGTGTACATACATCTGCAACAACAAATGTCCAGTTAAATCGACGGCGCAACTGCCGAATATCAAGGTCACAAATAATTTCACCATAAACTTTTATTGACTCACCAGTGGCCGTAGAAATATTAACTGCTGTTGGCCTTAATAAAATTTCTGAAACATACTTATAAGGAATAATGGAGACTGCTGCTCCTGTACCCACAGTGAAGACCATGTCACTACAACCAATTTTGGCTACAACCTGTAGAAATGGCAGAACAGAAGTGGCCGTAGCTACAATTTTTCTCTTCTGTCTGCTTTATTAGTTTTCCGAACTAGGAAAATTCTGTGCGGGCGACGAGGACCTAGACGTTGATGCTGGGGACGGCGCTCTAGAAGAATCCTTCATCTGGATATTTTGAGATTTATTCGGCCATTGGCACCACGGCTTGCACCATTTAGCCCGAGTTCCATAATATAAATGGGCACGACAAACTTTTGGACGTTGATTTTGATGGAACGGTTGCACTCCTAGGCCTACAGGTGGATTCTTGGAAATTGATACATACTGGGATGTACTAGCTTGACGAGAAACTGACGACTGATCAACAACATTGATGGGCTTAGCCCTATTATTATTTTGAGAAAATACAACTAGTTCATCTGCAAGCTTGCCTAAAGCTGGTAAATCCATATTTTGCTGAGAGGCTAAAACTGCCGAAATACTACTGGGAACTGCTTGCAAGAATTTATGTTTCACTAGGTCATCTGTTACTCCTAATTTAGAAGCAGTTCTGCGAATTTTTTCTAAATAAACTGAAGGCTTGCCATGCATTACTGTATTACTTATCAAATCATTGAAAAGTTCAGGCTTGGTCTGTTCAAAAAGATTTGTGAGGTATGCTTTAATTATATCATAGTCTCTCCTATTTAAAGTTTCTTGGGGAACACGTTCTACAACATTAGGGGGCAAGGCAGATAGCACATGGAAAAATTTTGTTTCACTGGATTTCACATTAGCTAAGCCAAATTGAGCTTCAAGAATGGAAAACCACCCTGAAACGCAGGTGTCCATGAATGCAGGGGCTTTCACTGCTATGTGCCTGACAGCACTAGATTTATCATCATCAGAATCGGGCATTGTTTATGACAGCTTTTCTTGGAGTACAAATACTGAAAGAAACCTAAAACAGAACGTTATAAAACAGAAAAGAAATGTGTCAGATCTCTCATCAGTGTAAGTAAAAAAGACTTTTACAAAAAACAATTTAATGACTCTAGACATGATACAGCAGCAACATGGAAAGTGATAAGAAGCATGATACCAAATGAAAAGAGTACCTCAGAAAGTTATGAAAATATTACGGAGTTGAAAGACAAAGCAGATAACTTTAATAACTATTTTGCTAACGTTGGCAAATGTACATATGAAAAAACTCAAGAAAACATCAACTCAGTGAATATGAGTAATTGCTTAAATGACAATTCTTCCAATGAAAACACAAGAGAGTACTTCAAGCTAACTCCCATAGATTGTGCTACCCTAATTCTTACCATAAAGAGCCTAAGAAACTCTGGCTCTTATGGTTCAGATGGTATACCATTTCAGTTCATCAAAGATGCTCTACCCGTGATTGCATCCTATATTCTAACTATTATGAACACTTCCATTGTTACAAAAAAGTTTCCTGACTCTTGGAAAATATCACATGTAATACCTCTGCATAAAAAGGGGGACAGAGAAGATGTGACAAACTATCGTCCCATTTCCCTCCTACCCATTTTCTCTAAAATATTAGAAAAAATTGTTGCATGCCAACTTATGTCATATTTAGAATCAAATAGACTACTAACGATTAGCCAACATGGTTTCAGACCAAAACTCTCGACGGAAACTGCACTGCTTAAAGTTACGAATAGTATATATAATAATATGGATATGAAAAAAATATCTTTACTAATTTTATTAGACTTATCAAAAGCCTTCGACAGTGTAAACCATGAAATTCTTTTAAGTAAATGTATTAACTTAAATATTGATCCAAGCTGGTTTAGCGAGTATTTATCTAATCGTAAACAGTCCATACGTCTTAACAACATTATCTCTGTGCCAAAAGATGTATCATTTGGTGTTCCACAGGGATCAGTACTTGGTCCTATCCTCTTCTCCATTTACGTAAATGATCTATCTTCTTTCATTTCTGACTGTCTAGTCGTACAATATGCAGATGACACTCAACTACTCCTTAGTGGTGATATTAATAACCTCCCAGAGCTAACTTTAAGAGCCGAAAACACTCTGTCAAAAATTAAAATCTATTTCCAAGAAATTGGGCTGTTAATTAACGAAAGTAAAACACAGTGCATATTTATTGGTTCAAGGTTCCACATAGCACAAATTCCAGAAAACACAACAATTAATTTTTGCGACAATATTATCACACCTAGCAAAACAGTCAAAAACCTAGGAATTCACTTTGATAACCACATGTTGTTTGATTCCTACATAGCCAAAGTATGCAAAAAGGTTACAGGAACATTAATGTACTTATCACGTATAAAAGACAATTTTGAGACTACCACTCGAATAACTGTTGTTGAATCTCTAGCCCTAAGTCACAATTACTGCACAACTGTTTGGGGATCTACCACTAAGACTCAGATAAACAGAATACAGAAGCTTATTAATTTTTCAGCTCGAGTTGCTCTGGGAGGAATAAGAAAATATGACCACATCACACCAGCTCTCAATAAACTTGGGTGGCTGCGGGCAGAAAATAAGGTCGCTTATGCTATTTATGTTTTTGTATTCAAAATTTTGGACCATCATTATCCTAGCTGGCTATTTGATTTAAAAACAGTCAGGGATATAAGGGGAACCAACACAAAGCAGAGCAGTGAGCTCTTTATTCACAGAACAAACACAGAAGCAGGTTCAAAGATGATCACTATCAAAGGGCCAACACTCTGGAATAATATTCCAGAGCATCTTAAAAATGCATCCTCCTTCACAGCTTTCAAAGGCAAACTATATAGTTTTCTTTTGGACAAATAGTTGCTGCTCATTAAGAACTAATTATTCTCATTGTAAGGAAACAAATATGGAAATGATGCCGATAATAATGATCCTGTATCTAGTGGCATACTTACTACTTTATTATTAACATTATTGTTAACATTTTTATTACAGCATTATTATTTTCTATGAAAGCTACATTTAATTTAACTATATGTCTAACCCTCTTATTTATTAGTTTAATTACATGTCTACTTATAAGTTACTATTAATGTTGAATAACCATTGTACAAAATGGAAATAAATGTTTTGATTTTATTTGCCTACCGGTATGATGCTGAAGAAATTTTGTCACTTAGGCCTATCTTGTCAATTACAAATAGCTTGTCACTCCTATCTTCACACTCCTATATCTTGTCACTCCGGGGTCACCACTTTGTAGTTCGATGTTGAGAAGATATCAAGATTACCATAATATCATTGAAGGTAACAAAATAGGCCAAAGTCAATAATTTTCAAGCAATTATTATGTTTCAAAAATGAACAGACCAAAAATATCACATTAGACAAAAGGGCGGCAAATACAGAGTCAGTGTTGCCATAAAACAGCAAACCAAAACAATGTACAGTTCGTTATGACAAAAAGAAGCAAAATTAGGGGAGCAGTTTAGAACAACAAAATTATTAATAAATAAAGTGAAAATATATATATATATATATATATATATATATATATATATATATATATATATATATATATATATATATATATATATAATATATATATATATATATATATATATATATATATATATATATATATATATATATATATATATATATATATATATATATATATATATATATATATATATATATATATATATATATATATATATATGTATATATATATATATATATATCAATTCATAAATAAATTAATATATAAATAATGAAGACATATATCATACCACTACAACACTCCAAATAAAGAAAGAAAATACACTATGCCACTACAAGTCTGCCAAGCATTTATGTTTTTTTCTCCTCCTATACCTTTTCCAGCATTTGTCTCTCCAATCCTTAGCTCTCTTACACTCATTATTGAATCATATCTCTCTGGCATGAATAACTCCTATTTTGGTGGAAGCTATGCAACAATCTACTATCTTCCCATATTCCTCACAAAAGATGTACATTTCTTGTACAGATTTGTTGTTAAATAAGGTCCCCCAGTTAATAACTGCAAACAGCCAATTAATTATGATGTAATCTCCATTCGGATAGTTCCTCCTCGTGCCCTCAATGCCTTTACTTTCAGGCAGAACATTCATAGTTTTAAGGACAGGAGACGGGAAGATACGAGCCTTGGGCTTTTTTCCATAAGTACAATTAGGTAATCTCTCTATCATCAACACACAAAACTCACAAACCTCTCCCATCCATGGGTCGGTAGGAGGGGTAGCCATCAGGAGACTCAAACAGAAAATCAAGAATTTAGAGGAAATGGTTATAAGCCTTGATGATAAAATTCGGAATATGGATGGAGAAATGAAAGAGAATGAAACACTCAGAGAGCAAATGAGATCTTTGGAGGACGCAAATAAAGCACAAGGGCAGGAGAGAAAGGAACTAGAAAAAAGAATAAAGAAGCTGAAAGGGGAAAAGAGTCAACTAGAATCTAGACTTTCTAAACAAGAAGATAAAAACAAACAGCTGAATGACAACCTAAAGGAATTAGATGTTAGTTCACTGCTCTCTTCTGAGAGAGAAGAGATTGCTGCTTGGAATGTCCAGATTAAGGAAAACATTGAAGAGTTCAGAAAAGAGTTCCAGGAGCTGAATATGGAAAATGATGCCATGAAAACTTCCTTTGCTGATGCACTAAAGGGGTATGTGGCAGTAAAAAGAGGCTGTAAAGGTGGTGGCACTGGAAAACATACAAACAGTTGACTATAAAGAGACAGTAATCGAAAAAATTAAAGACGTTGTGATGGAAAGGGCAAACCCACTCATCAGACAGGCACTTGATAAGGAGAAGACAGTGGTAATCTCAGGCATAAGCGAGTCCCAGGAGCCAACATGGCAGGGGAGACTTGAAGAAAATAAAGCTAGGGTTGTAGACCTGATAAGAAAGCTTGGAGTAGTATGTGGTCCTGAGGATATTGTAAACATACACCAACTAGGAAAATATTCGAGGGAAGGAAAGCCGAGACCAACAAAAGTAACCTTTGAGAGAGGGGAAACATGTAGGGAAATATTGTTGAGAAAAAAAAGTCTAAAAGACCTTCAAGAATTCAAAGAAGTGTTCATTAGACGATACAGAACACAGGAAGAGATGGGAAAGATAAAAAACTTGTTGCAAGAGGCAAGAAGGTTAAATGATGAAAGAAATGAAGAAGAGAAGAAAAATTTTCATTACAGAGTTCTTCCAGACAAAGGGGAGATAAAGAAGATAATGACAGAAGATCAGGGGATGGGGCCTCATTAAGATTGTTATACACAAATGCTGATGGATTAGCTGGTAAGGCAGTAGAATTAAAAGATAGGATTCACAACAGTAAGGCAGATATAGTAGCAATTACAGAGACTAAGTTGAGTGAGGACATAAACAGTGTCACAGTTTTTCCTAAGGGTTTCAGAATACTAAGGGTTGAAAGATCTGAGAGGACTGGTGGAGGGATAGCACTGCTCATAAGTGAAAGGATTCAAGTCGAAGAAATAAACTTGGCTATAGAAAGTGAGTTCAAGGAATTTCTTGTTGCTCGCATAATTACTGGGTCAGAGAGCATTATAATAACTGTTGTATACAACCCACCAAGGAACCAAAATAGGCTTGAAGTTTATGAGGAAAGTCATATAGGTACTATTGAAGTCATAAACTCAGTTGTTAACATGGCACGGGGAAAAAAATGTAGGATTTTGATTATGGGAGACTTTAATCATAAAGAGATAGATTGGATAAATCTTGACCCACACAGTGGTGAGGACTCATTCGGGGCAAGATTCCTAGATTGCGTACAAGGGAATTTCCTACACCAACATGTAATGGAACCAACAAGGGCCAGGGGTGGGGATGAGCCATCACTACTTGATCTAGTGTTCACAGATTATGTGTTGGATATTGAAAAAATTGAGTATGAACCACCAATTGAAAAGAGTGACCACTGTGTGTTTTTGATGGAGTATATCATTGAAGATATTCTTCCTGAGAGTAGAGGCACTGAGGACATGAGGAGGAACTATCCGAAAGGAGATTACATCAAAATGAATGAGCTTTTTGCAGTTATTGACTGGAGAACCTTATTTTACAACAAATCTGTACAAGAAATGTATGACATCTTTTGTGAGAAATATGGGAGGATAGTAGATTGCTGCATACCTGTCACCAAAGTAGGTGTAATTCATGCCAGAGAGAAATGGTTCGATAATGGGTGTAAAAGAGCTAAGGAGTGGAGAGACAAATGCTGGAAAAGGTATAGGAGGAGAAAAAACATAAATGCCTGGCAAACCTACAAAAGAGCAAGAAATGACTACCTAAGTAAAAGGAGAGAGGCAGAGAGAGACTATGAGAGGGACATCACCAGGAAGGCTAAAGAAAATCCCAAGCTTTTCCACAGCTTTATCAGAGGAAAACTGAAGGTAAAAGAACAGGTTTTAAGGCTAAAGAGAGCGGATGGAAGAATCACTGAGACGGATGAAGAGATCTGCAAAGAATTGAACAAGGAGTTTCAGTCAGTATTTACAGTAGAAAATACCCCACCCCCTCAGATTGCAGTGATAGAAGCTCAAGGGCCGGTATTAGAGAACATCAACCTTACAGCCACAGAGGTATGCAAAGCGCTGATGGATTTAGATGTTCATAAAGCTACAGGTCCTGATGACATATCCCCTCATGTGCTTAAAAAATGCGCAAACACAATATCAGTGGCACTAAGTATCATATTTAAGGAGTCACTGGAGTCGGGGGAGATTCCAAGATGCTGGAAACAAGCAAATGTGATACCTATCTTCAAAAAGGGAAGGAGGGATACGGCTCTGAACTATAGACCAGTTTCCTTGACCAGCATAGTTTGCAAAGTTATGGAGAAACTACTAAGGAAACATATCTCTCTTCACTTGGAATCCTTCAACTTTTTGTCAGTGAGGCAACATGGCTTCAGAGAAGGAAGATCAACAGTAACAAACTTATTAGAATTTTATGATGAGGTAAGCCAAATCTTACAGGAAAGAGAGGGCTGGGCAGATTGCATATTCCTAGACTTCCAGAAAGCGTTTGACACTGTTCCACATGGGAGACTTATTAGGAAGCTGCAATCAATGGCTAGAATAGGTGGAAATGTTTTGGAATGGATAAAAACTTACTTAGAAGGAAGGGAACAGATGGTTAGAGTAAGACACTCAGTGTCTGAATGGAGAAGAGTTAGTAGTGGAGTTCTACAGGGTTCAGTTTTAGGGCCACTTTTGTTCCTTGTATATGTAAATGACCTACCAGAGTCTGTAAATTCATTCATGAATATGTTTGCAGATGATGCAAAGATTGTGAAGAAAGTAAAAAGCGAGAACAATGGTAGAGAACTTCAGGAGGATCTAAATAATCTGCATGAGTGGTCAGAAAAGTGGCTAATGAAATTCAATACTTCAAAATGTAAGGTAATGAGAATGGGTACAAGTGCAAGAAGGCCCAAGCTTGACTACTCGGTGGCTGGAGTACAACTTCAAGAGACAGAAAATGAGAGAGATCTAGGAGTAAACATACTGGCAGATTTGTCTCCAGAAATACATATAAATGGCATAGTAAGGGCAGCATATGCATTCTTATCAAATGTAAGGGTAGCCTTCAGGCACATGGACAAGGAAATGTTCAGAAATATTTATGTAACCTATGTGAGGCCAAAACTCGAATATGCAGCCCCCTTTTGGAATCCGCACTTGAAAAAGCACATAGCTAAGCTTGAAAAAGTTCAAAGACATGCCACGAAACTGGTGCCAGAAATACGCAATCTCAGTTATGATGAGAGGCTGAGGGAATTAGACTTACCATCACTCGAAGCTAGAAGAGTGAGGGGGGATATGGTGACAGTCTTTAAATTCCTTCATGGTTATGATAGAGTGGATAGGGATCGATATTTTGATATGGCTGGCTCTAGAACTAGAGGTCATAGTTTGAAGCTTCGTAAGAAAAGTTCTTTGCAGGATGTAAGGAAATACTTTTTCAGTGTAAGAGTAGTTGATAATTGGAATTGGCTAAGCGAGGAGGTAGTTAATGCTATCTCAATCCATAGTTTCAAGGAGAGGTATGATAAGTATCACTAAGTATAAAATGGAACCGATGAGGAGACGGGAAGATACGAGCTTTGGGCTCTTTCCCGTAAACACAATTAGGTAATCACAGTGGTCACTCTTTTCAATTGACAGTTCATATCAATTTTTTTTCAATATACAACACATTATCTTTGAACA
>JAXCGZ010008768.1:0-5000 GCA_037179515.1 Halocaridina rubra
GAGAGAGAGAGAGAGAGAGAGAGAGTCAAAGTCAAAGTCAAAGTCAAAAACTTTATTCCATCAAAAATGGCTATTACATAATAATTAATCTAATTACAAATTGCAATGTAAAATGTCAAAATAAAACTAATGAAATTTGCAAAGCACAAAATCAAAAAATTTACACATGATAATTAATCTAAATACAAATTACAATGTAAAATGTCAAAATAAAACTAATGAAATTTGCAAAGCACAAAATCAAAAAATTTACACATTAAAATATGCATACATACACTTCGTTTACCCAATGGGAGGATAATAATGAGATTAAAATCAGGCTATTACATGATAATTAATCTAATTACAAATTGCAATGTAAAATGTCAAAATAAAACTAATGAAATTTGCAAAGCACAAAATCAAAAAATTTACACATGATAATTAATCTAAATACAAATTACAATGTAAAATGTCAAAATAAAACTAATGAAATTTGCAAAGCACAAAATCAAAAAAATTTACACATTAAAATATGCATACATACACTTCGTTTACCCAATGGGAGGATAATAATGAGACTAAAATCACTTATTAAGTAGGTGATTTAAAAGATGAGATTTAAGTGAGGGTAATGTTTGGCAACTTCTTAAGTTTGCGGGTAAAGAGTTCCAAAGTCTCGGGCCTATTACATTTAAGGCTCTTGCCCCAATATCAGTGGAAGTTCTGGGCACGTAAAAAGAATTCTGATATCTGGTGTTGACGTTATTGATACGTACTTGATTAACTGTTGGCAATGAGAAGAGCCATTCCGGTAATATTCCATGATTTATTTTAAAAACTAAAAGACAGATATTATATATGAACTTCATGTCCATCCTTAGCCAACCCAATCTCTCAAAGAGGGGAGTCACGTGATCATGTTTATGCACCCCCCCTATGGCAACTCTTGCAGCAAAATTCTGGAGCCTTTTCACTCGTAACATCTGGGTCTTAAGGTAAATCATTAACATATATTAAGAAAAGCAGAGGACCTAAAATGAACCCTGAGGTAACGCCAAAACTGATATCTAAAGAGGAAGAGAGAGTCGAGCCCATTCGAACTGATTGAATTCGATCTTTCAGATAATTTTCGAACCAAAATGAGTCAACATGAACTTTGGAAAGTTTTCTCATTAGAATTAGAGGTGTACACTGTCAAATGCTTTAGACAAATCTAACAATAATAAAGATGATATTTTCTTATTTTCAATATTACTAAAATTTATCAGTAATTTAAGTAGGGCCGTCTCGGTCGAAAGTTTAGGCCGAAAACCGTGGTTGTTCTTCACATAATAGACATTTAATTCAAGGAAATTTATTAACTGGGTGGCAACTACCTTCTCAAGTATTTAGACAGAATGCTGAGAAGAGAGATTGGCCTATAATTTTCAACATTATTAGTATCTCCACTCTTAAAAACGGGGATGATATAGGGATGCTTCCAGAGGTTAGGATAACTGCCTGTAACAATGGATGTATTTACAATGACTAAAATGAAAAATACTGTAACTGGCAATGAGTCAATTAGGAAGCGAAGTTGTATCCCATCGGAACCACAAGAGTTTGTTGGTTTGAGGTTCTTTATGATAAGAATAAGTGTGACTAAATCGATTGGGTGCGGTCTAAAATTATTGATAATACTTCTTTCAGCTGGAGGCTGGCAATTATGTGGTTGATTAATAATCAAGTCATTATTTTCTTGGGACTTTTCATATGTGGACTTACCTATTTCAGCAAATACTTATTAAAATCATTCACTCGCTTTTCCACATTATCACTGAGAAGGTCAGAATTTTCTAAGATTTCCTTATTTGCAGGAATTATTCTTTTTATAACATTCCAAGTTCCTTTGATATTTCCCTTATATTTGGAAAATTCTTCCCTGAAATGATTTTTCTTCTTTTCGGACAACATTGTTTTAGTAAGGTTTCTTTCTCTTCTATAGGCTCTTTCCATCTCGGAGTTTTGTCTATCAGATTTAAATTGCCTTAGGAGGTCATCTCTCTTTTTCATTTGCTCTTTTAACTGAGAGTCAATCCACGGGGCAGGAGGGCGTGTCATGACTTTGGTTGTAAGAGGGGCACATTCATTTAAACATCTCGTAAAAACATCAGTAAAAGTAGAAACTTGATAATTTACACAATCTGTAGTTAGTATTGAATTTAAATGTTGTATTCATTAAGAAGAGTGTCGCAGAAACAATTTTGAGAATAATTCTCAAGAGATCGGAAAGTTTTAACAATTGGCGGTCTCTTTTCCTTCCTGACATTAACTGTAGCTATTAGAAGCTCGTGGTCTCCTACAGGACAAGGTAAGACATCGTGGTGAACTATAAAACTAGGTGTATTGGTAATTATAAGATCAATTAGGCTGGAGGAATTAGCGGTGGTACGGGTTGCTTTATTCACAAGCTGATTTAAGTGGAGGGATTGAATTAATTTCCCCATTTTATTATTAGGAAGAAGGAGATTATCATTGAAGTCGCCTATAATAATGAGAGGTTTGCTCCTCAAACAGACCGACCGAAATACCTCGGAGATGTAATCAAAGGTGTCGTTGAGTGCATGTGGGTGTCTATATACACATCCCAGGATGAATGAAGGGGATTTCCTACTCTGAACAGTCAACCAAATGTCTTCAAGATGAGGAGGTCGCTCGACTTCAGGGGTCTTTAATAGGGAGACCGTTAGATGATTTCTTACATACACCCCCACACCCCCACCCCTACCGCCATCAAATCGATAAAAAGAATACTCAGGTATAGCAACAAAACCAGACTGCATATTTGCTTGGAGCCAAGTTTCACAAACACACATTATATCCACGTTATTTTCTCTGATCATTAGTGCAATATTTTCGAAATTACCCAAAAGTGATTGTGCATTGATGTGTTGTATGTTTATGAACTGTTTCAATAAGCCTGTACTACAATGTGATTGCTATATATTTAAGGGACATAATCTTGTTTTATGTCCATGTTCACGGCAGTGACCACATTTAAGTCTATAGTTAAACCAACAGTGGGAAAGATCATGGTTTATTTCCCCACAGTTTGAACAGGGCTGTCGACGACTGTAGAGCTGCTGCAATTTCTCCCTCTCCCGGGGACGCTGGGGGTAGCGCCGTGGTTGGTCGAGCTCATAGAGACTGTGATTCATCCCCGAGTCTCGTCTCCATCCTCGAATACCAGGTGGGATTTGACGATTCTGATGACGAAAATCCCGGGTATGACGTCCATCCGAATGCTGTTGAGGATCCCTTCTAGAATGCTGATCGTTGCTACTTTCTTGAGAGGCGTTTCTGAGATCATTATTTTTTCTTATTGAGGGGAGCTGGCGATGCCGGTCGTAGTTTCTGTTCCTGTATGTGTTATTTTGATTGTCGTTATTGGCCGTGACCGGTCGTTGTTGCCGCTGCAATACAGAAGCATATGTAGTAGGTATGGTTTGGTATATGATTTCTTCCCAGTTGTTGCTTAGTTTGAAGAATGGGCATTGCTTAGCAATTATGTTCAATAACCTGATGACGCCAAATCTGTTGAGAGCATCCCCCTTATCATTTACATCATAACACATCCGATCAACGTCGCCGGTACCAAGCCTGAACTGCAGATTAGTCTTGATAACTGAAACCCCATTGGTCTCACTCCAAGTTGCTAGTTGATTGTTGAAATAGTTGATCTTTTCATCGAACTCTTCGACTCTAAGGACAGGTGCTACTTCACATATGTGTATGCTCATCTCCTCGTTCACCTCCTTGAGATCGGTTATGAGAGAGCCCAATCTATCAAGGATATCCACAGGCTGAGATCCATTAAGGATGTCTTGAATACCGCAGTATAAGATGCAATATTTAGGAGCCCATCGAAGTTTCTCTGAGACCCAACAATTTATGAGATCTATATTAGCTCCTTTTAAAGTTTGAACGGAGCATTGTTGGTTCAAGTCTGACATACGAACAGGGGAGAGGTTTGTGTCACCCAGAAGCAGGCTTCCCTCTGGTAGGGGCCGGGTAGGGGTTACACCCTGCGGTTCCGGTGTCGTCTGCTGTGAGTTGTATGTTCCCTGAAGTAACCCGACTTGTTCTTCCAGTGAAGAGATACGATCATTTAACTTGTTGACTGTGATTGTGAGTTTATCGATAACAAGATCTCTGACTTTTATTCTCTCTCATCTCTTCAATGTCTCTCATTTCCTCTTGAGGAGCTAATTCACAGTTATCAACATTACTCTCTGAATCGTTTGTTAGTGACGATCTATGCTTTTCAAGAATCATATCAATGAGTTTATCTTTCGTGTGCCAGACCCTTGTGATACCTATTTCCCGACAGTGATTTTGTAATTCAATTTTTGTATAATTATCATTGAGGAATTCCCAAGTAGGGTTTTCCAAAGACACTAGGTTTTCAGTAGAAGACATTATAATATGAAAAATACAAAACACTAAGATTAAAATACTTTTGCCACTGGCAGCGCTTGTAGATGTTCTTACTGCGCATGCGCAGAATTTGAAAAAAATTAAATGTGAGCCCTTTACGGGAAAATTTGATTATCTTAACTTAAAATAAGACTAAGTTCATAAATTCAAAAACTTAAGAGACACATTTTCATTGTTCTAAAACACTTCACAGGGTCACAGAGGTACATAAAATACACAAAGGCAGTTTAGAAAACACGAAAAACCATGAAAATATCAGGAACGTAAACAAACATGCTTACCCATGCGAGAGAGAGAGAGAGAGAGCTTTTTTTTTTTGAAGTAATCAGGTTTTGGGTTAAAATGAATGTTTCTTCGACAAATATGTTTGTTTACTAGTTTGTGTTCTATTAAATCCCATTCGAACGGAAGTGGATAGAGATAGGATGGAGCTGGGGTATTAAGACTAGATGCCCTTCCTAATACTCTTCGGTGGGCTCGAATATAGGCCATGTAGAGCGCTACCTTGGAAAAATATAGCATCAACAACTAGAACACATACA
>JAXCGZ010008768.1:7500-12500 GCA_037179515.1 Halocaridina rubra
CAAGTGTGACCGTTACCCTGAGTAAATGCCCATTCTAACCTCAGATCGTGACAGGCCGCGAAAACTCGACCTGATTTATCAGAGTCGAGAGCGCTACCGCTCGGCCACGGTGACCACAAACAATATCTCATTCGCTACTGGGATTGAAACTCGGTGCCTCTCATCCAACAGGACCAGAGTTCAACTTCCCAAAATGGCTTCTAAAGGTAATGTTTTCTTCACCAGAAACACTTGGAGAGTAGAAGGCCAGTTCAGCAACATCTCTCGTGCATAAGGTAGCTACTCTCAACTAAGCAGGATCAGTGAGTACGTCATTAAGACGTAAAACGACAATGGTGGAGTCACTTCCAATTAAAAGGAAAAGTGTAGTAACATATCTTGTGTTTTAGATAACCTCTGTCAACTAAGCAGGGTCTATGAGTATGCCAGTAGAGGTATAATTGGATAATAGTGAAGAAGAATCTTCATGACCGGGTAAATATGGTTTTCAGTAGAGGATGGTATTTGTAGTCACCGTGGCTCAATCGGTAGCGTCCGCGACTCTGAGGCGTCAGGTCGAGGGTTGGCGCCCCATCAAGGTCTAAGGTTAGCAAGGGCATGCACTTAGGGTAACGATTACACCTGCGAAAACAAGTCCTTCTCAAGAAGGCAACCGTAGAAAAGGGAGTCCGTGACGTAAAATCGGATCTAGTAGAGGATGGTATTTACTGACTAAATTCAGAAGGAGACAAGTTGCAACATCTCTCGCATGTTACGTAATCTCTTGTAGTCACCGTGGCTCAAGCGGTAGCGTCCGCAACTCTGAGGCGTCAGGTCGAAGGTTCGCGCCCCGTCACGATCTGTGGTTAGCAAGGGCATGCACTTAGGGTAACCATTACATCTGCCAAAACAAGTCCTTCGCAAGAAGGCAACCATCCTAGTCCTTGGTAGAAAAGGGAGTCCGTGACGCAAAACCGGAATAAGGAGATTAAGGCTAGATGTCCTACCCAACGCCCCACGGATGGCTCGAACACGGGTTTGCTATTTCCTGAGTCGTGTTCTCTAACCACTGCGCTATGCGAGGGTGTGGTAATAATAAAGAGCTAACACACCAAGCGAAAAAAGATGGCGAATATTATATATTTATGTATTCAATTATTTATTTATTTAATTATTTATTTATAAATCTTCTAACTAACTATTATTTTTTTTTAAATTTGACATGAGTTTTTGTAATCTATTGTGTATCATCACCTCATCTCTGCCTTGTCCTTAATCTTTTACTTTTTCTTGGTCTTAATGCTTTCTTCATGCCCGGATCTTTAATGATGAGGGCAATTTTTTTGCCTGTCCCGGGGCTATACTCATTAAAAAGAAAAAAGCGAAACAGACATAATAAAATCACATAATTATTCCCATCATCGAAATGGCTATTCTTGTAAGGTAAGTTTATTGTCCATAAATATGTAAATACTGTCGCAATATGCATTTAGAATCAGGGGCGGTGAGGCAGCTCAGTGGTAGAGCGCGCGGGAAGCGACCAACTAGGGCTTGATCCAACAGCAAGGCTTTATGGAAAGGCAGCCAACTTTAATCCCCCAGCTCCAACCTGTTTGTGTTCGACCAGCGTTCGAATGGGGAAGTGTGAAACAAAGTGGTACATTATTGAGAGCCGCGGTAGCGCAGTGGCCAGAGCACTCGACTTGGGTAGTGATAAATCTGTGATTGAGGCCATCGTTGGGCGTTATGAATGGCATCCAACCTTAATTCCCTTTCTCCAACCGGGGTGTGACCACCCCCCACTCGAATGGGGCTTAATATTAACATAAACTTAGGCAGCTTTCACACCAAAGTGTCACGTCACACGTGTCATGCCACGTGAGAGCTGTGTAACCAATTCATTTACAACTGTAATAAGTGCAAAAACTTCTCTAACATTGAGGATATATCCACCTCCCGAAAATTCCTGGCAATATGGGAATTTATTAGTAGAATTAGATCCAACTGTATTAAAAAAAATAGTTACCTTAGTATCCAGGTGATTTCCGTCCTTGTACGTGAACCACACTCTAGAATCGTTGGAATAGGTCAGGGTATACGCTTTGACCCAATGTTTGCGACCTGTGTCGCCTCTACCACGGGTAATTATACCTGTTACCAGGTGGGGAGGGCCAAGGTCCCATTGAAGCCACTGATGCTCTGCAAAGGACAATTTTGGGAAATTTTACCTGCTGAAAGATATAGTTGGAAATTTTAACAGAGTATATAATATATAAGGAAATTTTAATTGGCTAAAATACATCAGAAAATTTTAACTAGTAATAAAAAATAATGAAATTTTAACTGGTTAATAATACATAAAAGAATTTTAACTGTTTAATAATACATCAGGAAATTTTAACTGGTTAAAAATACATCAGGAAATTTTAACTGATTAAAAATCCACCAGGAAATTTTAAATGATTAAAATACAGAAGGGAAATTTACAAAATTCCATCGGAATTTTTTAGTTGGTTCAGAAATTATTAGGAAATTTTAATTGGTTATAAGTCTATCAGAAAATAGTACCAGGTTAAAAATCTATCAGGAAATTTTAACTCATAATCCATATGGAAAATATAATTGATAAAAAATCAAGAAATTTTAATTGATTAAAGACACACAAGGAAAATTCTAGCAGGAAACTTTAAATGGCTAAAATTCCATTGGGAAATATTTAATTAGTTACGAATCTATAAGGAAATTTTACTTGATTAAAAATCTATCAGGAAGTTATATATTGCTAGGAAATTTTTACTGGCTGAAATTATATAAGGAAATTTTAACATTAAAACTCCATCAAGAAATTCTTATTGATTAAAAACAACAACAACACAAATCAGAAAGTATAAACAAAAAATGAGGACCATTTGAAGAAGACGTCCACAAAATTATCATGTATATCTAAATACTACTACTACTACTACTACTACTACTACTACTACTACTACTACTACTACTACTACTAATAATAATAATAATAATAGTAATAATAATAATAATATAATAATAATGATAATAATAGTCATAATAATAACAATAACAATATAATAATAAAAATAATAATAATAATAATAATAAAAATAATAATAATAATAATAATAATAATAATAATAATAATAATAATAATAATAATAATCAAATAATAATAATAATAGTCATAATAATAACAATAATAATATAAAAATAATAATAATAATAATAATAATAATAATAATAATAATAATAATAATAATAATATAATAATAATAATAATAATAATAAAACACATTTTGGTCGAAACAAAACTCTAAATGAATTCCTATTATTGCCTGACCTTGTCTTGGAATTATATAAATATTCGAAAACGCTGGCAAATAACACCAAATACACATAATAATTAATCTTATATTCCTAACCTAACCTAACCTAACCTAACCTAACCCTAGTCACGAGCATATATACATATCTAGCTTATTCAACGCTTTATGTGTCAGTTAGTTCCCATTCGAAAGGGGGTGGACACATATGTGTGGAGCTGTAAGGGGGATTAAGGACGGATGCCCTCTCTAACGCCCCGCGATGGGTTCGAACCCACGTTATTGAAGGGGTGTATTTTGCTCTAAATATGAGCTATGAGACAGCAATTTTTATCCGTGTCGAAAGTGCTTCAATACTGTCTCCGCACATCTGATATTACTCATAAAAACTTCTAAGTTGCCAGGGATAATTATACAAGGCATTCTATAACCCTTTTGCACCATTCTATGCATCATAATTAGTCCTTATTCGATGGGGGAGGCCAAAGATATATTAGAGTTGGGGAATAAACTGGTTGCCTTCCAAAAATTTAGCTGTGTGGGTTCGAACCCGCGTTACTTGCTTCATGACTCACGTACTCTATCACCAAGCTACCTTGGCCCCTGGAATCCATCCCCTTATTATTAGCAACATTGTGGCGACAGTGGCAGCATCTTGGGCTGGTAATATACTGGCTTCAGGTTTGATCCTGCCGATTGAACTTGATAACTAATCGGGGAATCGGTGATTTCCTATAGGACTACCTGATTATTCAACCATTGCCTGGAGATCACTGGGTCCATGTGATTGGAGAGGAGGCTTATGCCTCGGCTATATGGTAGATATACAGTCTGGCTTTGTGCTATCACTCTCCTTTACCTCTGCCTTTCATTAAAGACCTTCAAGTGGGAAAGAAGATGCAAGAAAGAAGGCTTCAGTGGTATGGACACTGTATGAGGAGAGACGAAGACTGGATTGGTAGAAGGATGATGGAGCTAGAGGTGGAGGGAGTGAGAGGAAGAGGGAGACCACGAAGACGATGGGATGACTGTATACGGGACGACATGAGAGAGAAGGACCTCAGTGGAGAGGAAGCACTGGACAGGAGAGAGTGGAAAAGGCTGATAAGAAACCGCGACCCCATATAGATATGGGAAAAGCGAGAGAAGAAGAAGAAGAAGAACTTACCGTCTTTCCTTCTAGCACACCAAGCTCTGTGTGAGTTGAGAGAGGCATCAGTCGGTTGGCAGGATTTCCTCCGTGTCCAAGGCACAGAAGAACTAGCTGATAGCTGAACGTGAGACCCTTCACTGATGATGGTCTTGCATTCTGCGAAAGTCCAAAAAAATAAAATGAAATTTATGGAATGTAACGTATATTGGCACAAAATACAGACAAGAATTATTATTATTATTATTATTATTATTATTATTATTATTATTATTATTATTATTATTATTATTATTATTATTATTATTATTATTATTATTATTATTATTATTATTATTATTGGCTGGCATAATAATTGAACAAACGGATATAAAAGGCCAGTTGTGGAACCAATTCCTCCTGAGATCAGACGCGATAAGAAATTTTCTAATGCTTATGTCTGTAAGGTCCTTGGTCCGATTTCTTAAACAGTGTAAACCTAGGATACCATATTGTTAGTAATCTAGACACACAAATATATTTCATAAACGCAT
>JAXCGZ010008769.1:5000-23124 GCA_037179515.1 Halocaridina rubra
ACCTACAGACACCAGAAGTACCAACATATCACTTACAGCGCCATACCAACTATCGACACCATCGCATCAGTAGCAACACAAACATTATTGCGTCCAATGTTGTCAGTTTTGTTGTTGATATGTTTTGTTGCCGGTGTGGATGCACCTTAACACTCCGTGTTTTGCTCCTTGTCTTACACTCTAGTACTCCCAGGGTGTAATTACTTCTGCTGCCATTAATGAACAGTACACAGTTTTTGGGTAAATGTACCTTCTTGCCCTTTCCTCCCCTTACAATCCTGATATATTTATGAGGTAGGGTCTTTGGTCTTCCCATTGACGGATTAATGAGGCTCAGATGAGAGATAGAGTGAGGGTATGGGAAGATAAACTGATGTCGGTGGAATTAGAAAATCTTCACAAATGTTTTATTTTACTAGTTTAAGAGAGAACTGGATTAGAAAATATTCACTTATGAAAGTATGATTTAACGTGTGTAGGAGGACACTAACCAATATCGATCAAAATAATACGTGTAAAGTTATTGGAACAAGTGAGTACATTCAGTCATAAAGCTATCTAAATAGCTAGTGAGCTGTTTTGACAGATATGCAGATATGTAGCAGCTTGGTACATAAATGTCTTATTACTTAGGTAACTGAGATGTAGTCGCCGTGGCTCAAGCGGTAGCGTCAGCTACTTTGAGGCGTCAGGTCGAGGGTTCGCGCCCCGTCACGGTCTGATGTTAGCAAGGACATACACTCAGGGTAACGATTACATCTTCCAAAACAAGTCCTTCGCAAGAAGGCAACCGTCCTAGCCCTTGGTAGAAAAGGGAGTCCTTGACGTAAAACCGGAACAAGAACAACAACAAAAAACTTAGGTAACTGAGAAAAAATGGTTCAAATCGTTCGAATAGGGGTGGAAAGAGGCATGTTACTCCTAGGGATGGAATCGAACCTGGGTTAATCGCATCCCGACTCGCGTGCTACCACTGAGCTACCGAGGAATTTTGGAATAAAACTTTTCTAATACCTAGCAGTTAGTTCCATAAGGATTACATTCCAATATACATTTTTGGGAAGTAATTAACAGGGTTCCAGTGTAAATATAAGTTATGGGTCCTTAGACACCTCTTTTAATAAAGCCCAAGAAGTGAGGCGAGAGTAAGCGGAGAATTAATTTTATTTTTCTCCTGGTTTGTAAGATTAAGGTTTTAAGTGTATATAGTAGACATTAGACTTGTCTGTGTAGATGTTTGTGAATTTTATACTGTAAGTTTTAAAAGGAAAAGTTATGTATTTCATATTGCTATCGTGTCATTTAACGCTCGCGAGTTGATTGGTTAAGTCGTGGTTCGAGGCCCATCACGGTCAGAGATTAGAAAAGGCATTCACTCAGGGTAGCGGTCGCACTTACAAAAATCTAAGTCCCTAGCAAGGAGCCACCGTTCTATCCCATTGTGTAAGGAAATCCGTGACGTAAAACCGACGGCATCGTTATTGTGTCATTATTTTTCTATTTATTATACCAGAGTGGATTTATTTTAAGTGATTGGTAAGTGGAAATCTTGGTTAACAAGTGAAATTCTGCACACTTTTATTCACTGTAGTACCATCAATTTACTCCCAACTTAAATTTTACTTCAGAAACGTACCTCATACTTATCCATATTCCTTTAAAAAATGCAAAAGCTTTTCTGTTGCATATACACACTTTTTTTTTCATTGTAGTACTATCAATTTACTCCCAATTTCAATTTCACTTCAGAAACGTACCTCATACTTATCCATGTTCCTTTAAAAAAAAATGCAAAAGCTCTTCTGTTGCATATACAATGGGAAACTCTTGTTTCAAAAGCTGTAACCAAAGTCAGGAAAAAGCAAAGAATGAGATGAATGTGTCTTACATTTCCCAGTGGATCGGATGAATATATTCATGTTTTGGATATGGAGTTCAATCTTTTTATAGCCTCTTCAAAGGCCTTATGAATCCTTGCGGGGTCATTTTTCATCCACAAATACTTCCAACTTGCATGAATACTTAATGAACTATGGAATTAGAAAGGTGCGTTTTATGTCCACAGAATCCTCCTCTTGATTATTTTTAGGATCTTCAGCTGGACAACACTTCTATATTCAAACATGTGCTTACTGAATCTACAAATATACTCACCAAGCCAGCTTAGTTCTGCGGGTGTTAGGAGACCACTGATGCCATTTTTTTTCTCATCCATTATCAGTGACACCACTCCTATCATATTTGACATTTTAATCGCGAATATGGATGACTTCCAGCTCAGCTTATCTGGAATGGCACTACCGGTTTTAAGGTCACCCAGCTCAGCTTATCTGGAATGGCACCACCGGTTTTAAGGTATTAGAAGCCGCAGTAAATATATTATGATTTATGAAATTAATTCCCATTGTATATAGGTGTCATTTTTTTTAAGATTGAAAACCTGACATTCGTGATTATATGCATTTATGTCCTAAATTGTTTATTAGATATGGCTTTCATTTTTAAATCATCGTCTCCTAGCCTCTGTCAGTTCTGCATGCTATACGGAAAGCTTCAATTATCTGATAATTCCTCAATTTTTATTCCTTATTATCTTATTTTAAATAGTTTTACACTTAATAGCGTAAATTTCTGTGGTAACGCTGGCTTCTCATTCGCGAGGTCGAAAGATCGGTTCCCGTTCCAAGACCGAGAGTTTAAGCTGTATTCTGGCAGGTACTGCTGTGGCTGGGCACCACAGTGGGGAGTTGAGGCTTGCCCCGGCTGACGAATACCCATTGTATAATGAAAATAAAGGTTTATTATTATTATTATTATTATTATTATTATTATTATTATTATTATTATTATTATTATTATTGTATGCGATAAAAGTAAGTTTTCTCATTTAGAGTATCATATTAATACCATAATATGTTTAAATAGCAACATGAGGCATAATGGAGTATTGGAGACCTTATCCTGTTCCTTCATCCCATTTTCTAGACTAAATATTTCGTGTAAGAACTGTCGACGTGGGACCCATTACTTTGGGCAAACAGAGAAAGATTGCTAATTACTTTTCCAGAGAACTTCTGTTGGTGTTGTTACTTAACTCATTCGAAGCAAAGGAAATAATAATTATAAAGATAATAAATGTATTTGTTGATTTTAAGAGAGATTCGGGACGGTGATTGTAGCCTTTAACGAAGCCTGAGCTGGTGAATATATTATATTAATCTCTCTCTCTCTCTCTCTCTCTCTCTCTCTCTCTCTCTCTCTCTCTCTCTCTCTCTCTCTCTCTCTCTCTCTCTCTCTCTCTCTCTCTCTCTCTCTCTCTCTCCAGGATCTGGGGAAGCAAGTTAGGGAGTTAAGCTTGGAACATAGCAAGTGTGAGCCATGCACTCATCCCCCGAGCCATGAAGGGTTGCTCCTCTTCGGTTTTGTACTTCTTGGAAATATTATATATGATTTTTTTTATTTAGAAAATGTTAACATTTTTTTTTTAGAAGTCGTTCAGCTACTGTCTTTTACTTGATTATATTATATGATGATTTTTTCCACAACCCTAACAGGTTTTACTTATTTATTCTGTGTGTGTGTGTGTGTGTGTGTGTGTGTGTGTGTGTGTGTGTGTGTGTGTGTGTGAAAAATATTTTGCCCCTAACCGGGATTCGGACCTAAGGCACATAATTACTGTGCCAGGGCGCTACCAACTACACCACTGATGGTTTAAAAGAAGATCACCTCCCAGCTAACTGCTAAGCTAGGGAATGAATGCAGTCTTCTTAATTATGTCTCTTAGTTTCGAATCCCGGCCAGGGGCAAATTATATTTCAAGTTTTCACATATGTTTGTGTTTGTTTGATATATATATATATATATATATATATATATATATATATATATATATTATATATATATATATATATATATATATATATATTGTGTGTGTGTGTGTGTGTGTATGTGTGTGTGTGTTTGTATGATGTTACATCCCCCTATTTGAAATATTCTGTTAGTGTTAATATGCATTAGGCTCCATAAAATATTTGGCAGCGGCATTTTTGGCCACAAACACATGCACAGTTTTTTTTCCTTTTAGTATATACTGTTACAATTTCTTTCATTCTGTTATAGTGTGGAATACTAACACACATTTCGCTGAGCTTCATATTTTAAGGTAAATATTATTTTAAGTTACAACAAAACACAAAATGCATATGAATACAGGCAGACGTAATGTCAGAAATAAGTCTATTCTTCTCAATACTCTAAACTCACGCTATCGTGGACTGCCCAAAAATAAATTATCTTTTTAAAATGCGTTTAACGAATACTTCCAGTCAAAATTCTAAGCCTCTTTAATACCAAAAGATTAGCAAATGACTTTCAAAAATATATTCAAAATACACCTATAAACCCATCACTGATTATCTTTCCATATTAATGATTTATAAATTACATCCGGTCATAATTATCTTAAACCATCATAAAGACTATTAATTTTTTTTTATTTTTTGTTTTTGTTTTAAAGTGTAGATCACACACTGAAACAGAATCACACATGTAAATCACACACTCCAGAAGAGTCATGCTTGTAGGTCTCACAGTAAAGTAGCACTACTACTACTACTACTACTACTACTACTACTACTACTACTACTATTAATAATAATAATAATAATATGTGAACAAAGCTGCTTTATAAATAGAATTGTCATTCTCTTTATATATCGTATTATATGAACCATAAAATTTTAAGAGATTTTCATAGCTCTCAGATCATTGAAGTGCCAATAACTATTGCGTCTGCTCTGCACTTATCATGTGACCTAGGTCAAATGTCACTAATTCATTACCCAAAGGTCAGCTGTCGACAGAAGGGTAGTAGCGGACAGAAGGTAAAATCATTATTCACGTTCATTATTGGCTGATGACATTTAAGATATACATATGTATGGATGTAGGTACATGTGTATTTTCATGTATGTGTATATATTTATATATGCGTATGTATGTATGTATGTATATATGTAAATTACTTTTGATTCCCCATTTTGTATGTACGGTATAGTACACTATAGATTTAAACTGTCAACGCAGATAATACATGTATGCATGTGCGTGTGTACTCACGTGCATCTAAATACGTCGCTCGCTCAAATATATGTATTACAATTTGCAAATATACTGAATGTCTATATATATATTCGGATTTGTATATTATAGACACACACCGCGACCAGTTGAAAAACCCTGACTTTTCGCCGCTAGCTGTACTCCGGGTTCTCTCGCGATTTTGCCCAGACTGGCTGCTATAAAAGCAGTTTATGGGACTATTAAAAGCATATGAAATGCAGATAGCTTTTATATTCTAGCGGGGGGAAAATTGTCGCAAATTTAACCCATTTAGCTACAACGGCTTCATTTTTACGGTGAAAAGCGAACGCGATTTGGGGCTTTTTTTTTATTCATTTCTTATCAACATCATAAGTTCTTGTTTTGGAGGGCGGGTTGCACTTTACCGTAATGGGACATTTCATCGTATATAAACTGTGTTTTTCTCATGCATACATAGTACTTACCGCGGTTAGATGCTAGAGAACACCATAGAAAAGGTAATCTGAAGGGGAAAATGTGCCTTTTTTTAAGATAATAACTTATAATAGTGTGTCCAGTATATTTAGCTATAGTAAATCTTGATGGTTTAGGCAGACTAAACGAAGAATTTTTTTTTAAAAGGCATCTTGAGTTTATAAACATATTACGAGTGAATATTCATCTCCACTGTAAAGGGGGGTTTACCCGGTCAAACGGTTCGTCGAACGCGGTTCGACAGACAAGTGTTTGAAGTGATGTTTGAACGTGTGAACGGGGTATTTGGTTGTCGAACACGTTTGTCAAACGTGTTTGACAACCAGATACCCCGTTCACACGTTCGAACATCACTTCAAACACTTATCTGTCGAACCGCGTTCGACGAACCGTTTGACCGTGTAAACCCCCCTTAAGGCATCACTAAAAACGACCCCAAAGGGCGCTAATACCGCATCGATGTTAAAATGGGATTAAGCTATAAAATCCGATATCGCGAATGACGTAACTATCGAATCTTCCCCCAGGTGGCTTGTAAAATGCAGCTTCCGAATTCGCCCGAACCACAGATTATTATTTGGATAAAAGTCGAAATAGAAGACTTTTTTGTCGTATGTTGGCCATTATTATGAATTTCTTAATATTAAGCTCCATGGCATAATTTTTACGGATTATAATTTCCTACAAGCGGTTGGAATATTGTTCTTAAAGCTTTAGAATTCCGCCTTTCTGATGGAATAATTCCATAAGGTGGTTTTGATGTGTTTATATATCCATATGTCAGTGTGCGATGTGTGTATGAGAGAGAGAGAGAGAGAGAGGTACTGTATACCGTCTACTTATATATCTAATGCGGGACTCACTGAGGATACTGAATTCTCAGGAACGACCACATGAATATTGCCACATTATTATTATTATTATTATTATTATTATTATTATTATTATTATTATTATTATTATTAACTGTGATGTATGGATCAGAGTCATGGTGTATGAAAGTAAGTGAGAGACGGAAACTAAATGTGTCCTGAGATGAAATACCTGAGGAGTATGATTGGTGTATCTCGGTTGGATAGGGTTAGGAATGGAGTGGTGAGAGCAAGAACGGGTGTGAGGATACAATTTGCAGCCAGAGTAGATATGAATGTTCTGAGATGGTTTGACTATGTGTAAAGGATGGATGATGAATGACTGCTGAAAAAGGTGATGAATGCGAGAGTTGATGGGTTAAATGCTTGAAGGAGGCCTAGGTTTGGGTGGATGGATGGAGTAAGGAGAGCCCTGAGTGATAGGAGGATGGATGTGAGGGAAGTAAGTGAGCGTGCTATTAATAGGAATGAGTGGCGAGCGATTGTGACGCAGCTCTGATGGGCATCTGCTGTTACCACGGGGCTGCATTTTACAGAGGTAGCCCTGTGGTAGGGGCAGTAGGGGAGTTGGCATTTATGAAGCGACGCAGGTTGTGGAAGAGTCGGGAGGATGGGCTGTGGCACTCCAGCAGTGCCATCCGAACTGTCGCTAGCTCCCTCGTCATTGCCCATAGAGCAAAGTAATCCCCTTATTGTTTCTTTTTCTTATGTCGGCTACCCCCCAATTGGGGGAGACAGCCAAGGTAGATAGATAGATTATTATGTTACTTTTGCTGGAATAACTATCTGGTTTTGTTAGTGATTTATATTTGTATTATTACAAATAAAAGGAAAGTTTTTATAATACTCATGTCTTGATATAGATATCACTTCTTATCTTTTGAAGTATATTCTGATATGTAATTCAGCGAGAATGAATGTATTTTTATTCAAACTACATAATTATTTTCAATCCCCATAAAAATAAAAATAAAAGCTAGAGTATAGTGTGGTAGTTATCTTGTTCCGTTTGTGACATCTGTCCTTTTTTTTTTCACTTTCTCAAATGTTGATTCATTTATTACTGCAAGCTTCTTACATTAACTGTGTAAATTTTAACACATTCCTCAGGAATATTTTGTCATTAAGTTTTATTTTTATGCTGTTTCTTTATGTTTAATGTTTTCACGAGCCTCATAAAACATTTTTTTATGGTCCGAAGAATAAATCAAATATCAATCCGGTTCCGGTTTTACGTCACGGACTCCCTTATCAACCAAGGGCTAGGACGGTTGCCTTCTTGCGAAGGACTTGTTTTGGCAGATGTAATCCTTACGCTGAGTGCATGCCTTTGCTATTAATGATAGCGCTAATTTATATTCTTAAAATAGAGATGGAAAATTGCAACTACTGTTGTTTCTCGTTGTTTATTTATTTCTTTATTGTCTATATATATTCGTCCCTCAGTCCGTCTAAATAAAGAAAATAAATTATTTTGTTGTGAGTATTTTTCTTAACTCCATCATGTCATTCCTCCATTTTTCATCTTTTTAGCAGTTACGCTTCCATCGATGCTAAATAACTCCAGGTTTTTTTTTTCAGCCCATTCCTGTACCCTCCTCCTGACCCCCAGCCTCTTGCAGACATAACAAACCATAACATCTTCCACCGTCTCTTACTTCCATGGCCTCCCCCCCTTTTGGTCTTGAGAAACGGTCGTAAACAGCCAACCCTTTATGAACCGCTCTGCATCATCCAGCTGCTCTCTCTCTCTCTCTCTCTCTCTCTCTCTCTCTCTCTCTCTCTCTCTCTCTCTCTCTCTCTCTCTCTCTCTTTCTCTCTGAGCAAAGATTCGACCCTATGCGATACCAATATTACCAAGGCAAGTTCTTGCCAGGCCATTATTAGATCTATCTACTTAATTGTGTATTTACCGAAGAGTGGCGCTTTAATTTAAGGGAGGATTGCTAATAGATCCTCCCTGACTGCTTTTTTTAATATTGTCTATGCGTAGATTTTAGTGCAATTAGAATTTACTAAATACGCGTCAACGACTCTGAGGCGGCAGGTCGAGGGTTCGCGCCCCGTCACGGACTGAGGTTAGTAAGGGCATACACTCAGGGTAACGATTACATCTGCCAAAACAAGTCCTTCGCAAGAAGGCAACCGTCCTAGCCCTTAGTTGAAAAGGGAATTCGTGACATAAAACCGAAAAAAAAAGCTTTTTCGTAGGCCTACTTCGAAGGGTTGAGCACAAGGATGCAATACCATGGAGCCAAGTTTCAAATCTCATTCCTTGAAGTGCAAATGTTGTTTATTCACTCCGAGTATGTGGAGGTGACAGCAGTAGTGTTGCTCCTCCTTTACCCTCAGTTGAGTCAGCATGTTTAATGAGTGACCCCGTGGTGTTTGCGGTCTATGAGGGTTTTCCATGTCACCCCGTAAACTCTGTCCTGTTGCTCTCTCCCATTGGAGGCTCTCCTTTGAAAAAGAGGTCTTGCTTAGGAAATTACTCTGTTGGTAATCACCATTGGTGCCTTTGTTTATCGAAGGTGTCTTTCACCCTTGAAATCCCAAATGCAGCTGCCTAGGATTTACCTCATACAGTGGTGGGAGTAAGTCAGCTACGGCTGTCGGGCTCCACAGTACGAGATCTTTTTTCAGGTTCCATTCATTTTGTGCGAAGTAATTTTGAGCGAAACATTAAGAGCGAATGGTAAATTCAACAAAAGTTTGAGGTTCGCTCAAACTGACATCGCTTAATGGGCATCTCTCAAAATGCACATAATTTTAACTTCGCTCAAATTGACTTCGCTCAACTTGACTTCGCTCAAATTGACTTCGCTCAACTTGACTTCGCTCAAGCGACTGGAGACGCTCTGCTCGGTTAACCTATGGATGATCAAGCAGTGTGGTAGTATTGTTTAAGGAGATAGGGATCATGATGAACATTTATTCTCTAGGAGCTATTAGGTGAGAGATGGAGTAAATTAAATGTGTTTTCTGATGGAGAGTTGTGTAGTTAGACACGGTCACCTTCATTACAAACCACTTTATTAGACTGTCACACGAGGATAAAAGCCCTTGTGTAATAGCCCCTGTCAACTCAGTAGGATCGATGGGTTTAACCTAAGATTAGGTTATGTGTGCAAGAGCATAAATGCCAGTTCCCCGAATGTACAAAAATGACATTTATTACGATATTTATTAATGGTGGTGGGAGTTGATCAACGTTGTGGGTTTTAATGAAGACATACTCAAAGTTAGTATTAATGATGGTAGTTATAAACTATAGGAAGTAAGTTATATTTGATATAATAAAACGCCATATAGGAATAACTTTAGAGTTTGAGTGTCTTCGGTGGATAATATCATTGGTAGTAGAAATGCTGTCGGTGGGAAGTGATAGATCATATTCAGGGTTTATGTAAATGTTTATCGTTTTGCTTCAGATGTGAAATATTTATCACAACCTTTTTTATAATTACTTTTATTTTTTAAGTAATTAACAGAGTGTGGATAGGAAGTTACAACTCAAACCCTTTCTAACCCCGTAGTGGACTCGATTGCCGGTCTATAAACTCCCTAATCAAACACTGACCACTCGGCCACCGTGGTCCCTATTTTTTTCTTTTTTAATATGAAATATACAGAAAATATATGGATAAGAATCCTAGTATCATATATGACTGACCAATTGTAATTTCCTTACTTTAAGTTATTTTGTCTAACCTGTGTTTTTTATTCGTGCAATGTAATGCTAATTATTATAATTATCTATTTTAGCTTCTATTGATCTATTTGAATAAGATAAGTTACTCAACATAATGAAAAAATGGAGTAGTGTACTTAAATGTCGATATCTAAATTATTTAATCAATATACAATACAAAATAGTAGATTACATTTTAAAGTGCTATTTGCGATTTTAAAGGTGCCCATACAGGGTGCGATTAGGCCTTGAGACCACCGGACAGATCTGGTTGGATCCGACCACATTGGATCGTCTATGTGCTGACTGTGGATTTTTGTTTGTGAGCATAATATTACAATTTACAAGACCATGGTGTTTGCCTGTATTATCCCTATAAAATTGGGCCCCCTTTTTATTTAAGAGTGACTTTAAGTGGCTGTGAAATAATCATTTATGAAAAATGATGTAATCTGCAATTGTATTTCGGTTGTATTAGTGTAATATCAAATGGGATCTGTATTTGAATATCTTATTTAGTGATTAAATAATATCCATGAAATATTCGCTATATATTAGTGTTTCAGAGCCCAAAATATAATTGCATTGCTTCTTTATAAAACCTTTTAATCTGATTTCATCTCTCCCTTTGTCTGTCTACTCTGTGAGTATAACAAGAGTTCTTTCTCTCTCATTCCCTCTGATGGTGACAAGAGTTAATCCCCTAGAACCGATAAGAACAGTGCAATCATCCTTTACTGTGTCCCTGCTCTTTAAAACCCCGAAAATCTGAAAATAAAATGCGTTTACGATTTCCCGCCCTTTAGTGCATTTCTGAGAGAGCCAATCATAAAGGGGCATATGGCTCTCCCCCACAAAATTGGCGGGAAGAGTGCGCGCCAAAAATGGAGAAATACGCGCCAAATCGGTCCTCGGCATCGCGATTTTCAACTCCTGAGGGACAATGGCGATTTCCTCTTACCCGATCCCGTCGATCTATAAAAAAAATATTATTTATGTGGATTTTTATTCCCATTCGCTCCTATTTTCTCTGCGGCCATCACCTGATGCGCTCGTAAAACGAAAGAGGAAAAAAAATGGGAAAAAACTATCAAATATGTAATGGTTCCTGTTTGTTGCTGTGTTGTGTGCGAAGCTGGCCGAAAAAAAACTACAGTCGGATGCTTTAAATAAACTCATAATTACACTCTAAAATAGTCATAGGTTTTTTCAGGCAGATTAGTTACTGTATTATCCCTTTAAATACAATCAAACTTAATTATTCTGCCTCACGACTGAAAATACCCGAGTTAACACCATTTTTCCTTTTGAAAAAAATTCTATTCCTAACTTAAAATATTTGCAAAAGCACTTTTAAATTCCTCATATCTTTTTATGTTTTTCATATCATAGACATCTATATGATCGAATTCGTACGAATGTACACATAGTGTCATAAAACGCTGCTAAAAAGATTCAGAGCTATTGGTGAGAGAGAGAGAGAGAGAGAGAGAGAGAGAGAGAGAGACTTCCGATCAAAAAAGACAGGAAAGGGGTGAAGTGCTTTCTTTTTTATGGGAAAAGAGTATTAGTGGGGAGTTGTAGCCTCTCTGTATTCTCTTTATTTTATTCTCTTTTGTTTATTCATTCTGCTAACATTATTATCATTATATATATATATATATATATATATATATATATATATATATATATATATATATATATATATATATATATGACCAAATTCCCCCACATACCTCAATTATTCCTCTCAGCTCTTTGGGGATAAAGGGTTGACGCATTTCTCCCCTACCACCCAGTTTAGGTCATCTACTAGGTAGGTGGGCAAGGCTATTCTGCCGTGAGACCCAGCAGCCGCAGCTGGTTTACCCCCACTGCTTCATTACATGGATAAATCCCTTCACACCCCTCCATTACAGTTCACTGCTCTATCAGGTGCGAGAAATCCCATTGGCCCGCGTCACCTACACACACTGCCTCCACTCATTGCTGTCTCTTATGTATTAAAAACCGCATTACCACATGTGCATACATATGAAACATAGCTTACCCTAACCAGGAGTCGAAACTACAGCATTTTGACAGTTCATCTTCTTACAAAAGTTGTAAAAGAATATAGGAAATGCCTATTCTGACAGCGAGAGCAGGAAATGAACACAATTTAATACATATTAATATTAATTTTACTCCCATTTCCTAACTTCACTCGTGATTTCTTTTTACATAATAATTTTTCTTTCCTTGTTCTGTAGGGAAGTTTATAGTTTGCAAATAGATAAATGACCATATGTGTAAATGAATTGTATAAGTGGCCCTGACCAGGCTTCCTTTCTCTTGCAGTGAGTAGAGAGGATTTCTATTTCTTTGAGACCTTCATTGATTCAGACTGTGATGTCGTGTGTACATTGATGGCTTGTCAGTATGTTTTACGTCCGAATCCTGCTAAAGATCAGTTATATGTTTTCATTTATATATACACGTATGGTAATGTGTTTATTTGGATGTCAAAGCTGCATATAAAAGGACAAAAAAGAAATTTAAATGTGAAAACAAGCCGCGAGTGAAGTTGGGAAGAGCGAGTAAAATGGATGAAGACATTCTGTAGTGTGTTCATTTCCCTCTTTAGCTGTTACCAGAGAGGTTTTTAAGTTCTTTACACTTTTTAGTCGGTAACGCTTTATGTATATTGACGGATTATCGGTGTGCTATTGGTTGGACTCTTGGTCAAGTACAGTTATGTGTTTATAATATTTATGTGCGTTTGTGTGTGCCCTCGCGTATGTGTGTGTGCGTGTATGTTAGAGAGAGAGAGAGTTTGTATTTTACGAAAAAATATTTCCCTCTTCGTAGTACAAAAAAAAAAGGAAAGATAAATATTAACTATAATAACATATTTTTTTTCTTTCCACTCGGAGTGTAGGTTAATATTTATTTGTTTGAGTTGGGGATCGGAGTATTGAGATTAAACTATTATTGAACTGTGTGTCACTGATTTTTCCAACCATCGCTGGGTCCAGAAAATATAGCCTAGATATGACTGTTGTTTGGGCCTATTCTCTTGCATAAATCAAAAGAGATACATTGAATGGTGTCTGGTAGTCACCGTGGCTCAAACGGTAGCGTCCGCGACTCTGAGGCGACAGGTCGAGGGTTCGCGCCCCGTCACGGTCTGAGGTTAGCAAGGGCACGCACTCAGGGTAACGATTACATCTGCCAAAACAAGTAATTCGCAAGAAGGCAACCGTCCTAGCCCTTGATAGAAAAGGGAGTCCATTTTTATCTTTGCATGCTTTTGCGATACTGGCCTTGTAAAATTTCCCAAAGAATTCTTTTTACTTAGAAAAGTTATATAGATATTTTATTTTTATAAAATATACTAAGATATCTGTTATCGTGAAGAATGGCTGAGAAGATCTGAACTCTTAGGCCAAAACGATGATAATTCATTCTTGTATTTGTGAAGAAATTGGCTCTCTTGTCTTATAAAATTTAAAGGAACATGAAGGCGATGAGTGGAATAAGAACAATGTTTTTTTTTTCCTCAATCTTAGGTGTATTGTGGCTTTATATTGTTGAAATAAAACTTTATATTATAATAAAGTAAAGGCCCATCTCAGTTTCTTTTTACCTTTATGTTTTCTTCGTGCGCAGGCTCGATGAGGGCAGATTTATTATTTTTTGGGGGGTGTCCTGGTGTCACAATAAAAAAAAAAAAGAATGCTTGAGAGATTTTTGACACTTAGGCCATCTAACTGCAGAGTACTGCGAACATAACTTAAACAGCTCCGTCTGTCGCTAACAGGAATTATTATAACAAAAATTTTGATAGATTTTATCAGTGACTTCAGCTAATTTCTGCTCTCCATCAATACACCAACATTGTTAACAATCACCACCCCTGCAACAATAACTTCCCCACCAAAATGATCCTTCTACCCTCCGCTTTTTCCCCTACAGGAATACGTGCCTGTCTTTCCTTCCATCGACTTCATTTCGATCTGCAAAGGAGGGGAAAATTTTAGACCATTTAATCTTGATTTACTCTTTTTTTTATTATTTAGTTATATTTCCCCTTTTTATTTACCTTGTTTTAGTTTCTACTTTGATTAATAAAATTACCCCTGTTTGCGGATTTATTTTACGGAAGTCATGGCTCCGTTTTACGAGTGTTTTACTCCGTCATAAAACGCAAGGCGCTCTTAATGGAAGGGTTATGGAACAGGAGAGGGAAGAAGAGTGGGTGGAAAAAGCTGAGAAAATTGACATGAAGGAAACAGAGAGAGGAAGAGGTGAAAAGGCGAATTAAAATCGAGGAAAACGAAAAGATGAGGCAGGATGGAATACAGACAAAAGTAGATACTGCCAAGTATACTGCTCAGTTTCATGAATAAGTCGTGTTTGAAAAGTAAAAATTTTGAAAATGACGAAATATTTTGCTGAATTATAAAATACTCTTCAGTAAAGAGGATCTGAAAAAAAAAAAAATCCAAAGGCCTCATCAAATCAGCCTGAATATTCTGCAGACTTTTCCAGTGCACAGCAGTTTTCAAACTTCCACCTGGTGAAGAGCTTAAATGAATTTTCCCCTTACCATACAGAGCCATTTTAAGACTCTTTGGCACTTAGGATGTCTTACATATTTTCATACAGAAGAATGATAAGTGTTGTCATTCCAGTTGTAACGTTAAGTGAAGCATTACAAATTATATCAGGTTTTGGAAAAACTTGACTGTATGGTGTCCCTGAATCTTGATTGCGAGGCTTATCTTGTCTGAACTCCATGAATAATGACTTCAGATTTAACCTCTGTGGGTTTAAGTCACTAGTAGAAGACTAATATCTGTAGTGCCTTAGGCTACTTTCACACCAAAGTAGCACGTCGAACGTGGCATGCCATTTGGCACGCCAGTTGAAAACGAACATCCGGAGATATATGAAACCTTTCACACAGAAGTGGCTTTCTGTGTGAAAATTTTCATATAATTCCGGATATTTGTTTTCAATTGGCGTGCCACGTGGCATACCACGTGCGACGTGCCACTTTGGTGTAAAAGCAGCCTTAGTCAGCAAACCCTTATCTAATTTTTGTAGATAAGTCGAATGTGCACATAATTATAAAATTATTCAAATATGGTATTGACCTCTTTAAGTTATATGAACTGTAAAATATGCCCTTTTGGCTTTGATTTCTTCTATAGTTTTTGATTGATCAGAGTTGCAGATGAGTATTTGAATGACCAGAGTTGCAGATGAGAATTGCTTTTACCTTCTCTCAAGAGTTAATAGTTAATTTGCTTCACTTTCTTTTACTCACTGACTGTATACACATAAGGTTTATGAGAAGCCGACGATATTTCTGTTCTTTCTTCATCCCAGATAGAAAGAAACGACATTTCTCCCCCCGTCGAACGCTTTGGAAATCAAACTTTGGAATTTTAGTATAACAGTTGGTATTAAAACATGAGGTCACGAGTCTCTTTAATTTCGAATCTTATTCGTAAAATAATCTTAGAAGTTACTGATTATTAATGACATATTTCATAAGAAAGTCATCAAGAAAAAATTAGAAAATAGGATTGAGAGCTGGCCCGCTGGCCAGTTCCTGGCTTCGCATTCACGAGGTCGAAAGATCGGTTCCCGTCCAAGACCGAGAGTTTAAGCTGTTTCCTAGCAGGTACTGCTGTGGTTGGACACCACAGTGGGGGGTTGGGGCTTGTCCCGGCTGACGAATGCCCATTGTATTGTAATGGAAATAAAGCTTTATTATTATATATTATTATTATTATTATTATTATTATTATTATTATTATTATTATTATTATTATTATTATTATTATTATTATTGTTAAAAAATCATAACATCGTTTTTAGAATGTTCTCGACAAGTTTTTTCTTTGAAAACGCTATTGTGTCAGGATTGATTTCGCAAATACTAAAAACAAATATTATCACACATAAATATTTATAAATTATTAAACAACTGTATACTTACTCCGTGTTTCCCTGCTTGTCGTAAAATCCTACTAAATGGGGTGAAGTGAGGGGACTGGGAATCCCCTCCTCTGTACTTTTCCACCCAATGAGAGTCAAGCTTTATGCTATGACTCAGCCACCCCTTTATAAGTGTGAATAGGGCATATATATATATATATATATATATATATATATATATATATATATATATATATATATATTATATATATATATATATATATATATATATATATATATATATATATATATATATACCCTCTTAATTCTATCAAGATATTAGGAATCCATATAACCTCTAACTTGTCTTGGAGGAATCATATTATCCAAATTTCTAAATTTTCATCCAAAAAATTGGGGTTTTTGTTTCGTTTCCGTCATTACTTTTCCTGTTTACAGCTACTTCAAATTTATAAAGGTCTCATCCGTCCCTGCTTAGAATACTGCTCACACATCTGGGGTGCTTCTTCTTATACTTATCTCCTTGGTAGGGTTGAATCTAAGGCAGTCAGACTCATTAATAATCCTTCTCTTACTTCTAATTTGGATTCTCTCTCTCTTCGCCGTAAGGTATCTTCCCTTTCTCTTTTCTATCGCTACTACTTACATCGCTGCTCTGATAAGCTGGCGAGTTGCATCCCTCCCCCACTGCCGAGGCAGCGTAACACTCGCCAAACGGCCTCATCTCAGAGGTACTGTGTGGAGATTTGTGGCTCACGGATTGGTCGGTGTAGCAACTGCTTCTTCCCATCTACCTCCAGACTCTGGAACTCTCTTCCTCCTTCTGTCTTTCCTAATTCTTATGACCTTTCATCCTTCAAAAAGCAGATCTATCGTCATCTCAGGACCTAGTCCTCCACATCTATTGTTTTTTCTGTGTTGTTTTCCTTTGTATGATATTACCTCATCTCTGCATCGTCCTTAACCTTTTTCTTTTCCTTCATCTTGGTGTATTCTCGTGCCCTGGCCTTTATTGATTAGGGCAGTTTTTGCCTGTCACGGTGTCACACTATTAAAAAAAAAAAAAAAAAAAAAAAATATATATATATATATATATATATATATATATATATATATATATATATATATATATATATATATATATATATATATATATATTAGTGTGTGTGAGTATTTTTCCCGAAAAATAGATACAACTCGTGACCTACCTTAACACGTCAATTATTAAGAAACTTTCTTATGGAAAGGAATAGAAGGAGTTAATGGGGTGCGCGCGAAACAACATATATGGATATGTATTATTTTTGTATATATATATATATGTGTGTGTGTGTGTGTGTGTGTGTGTGTGTGTGTGGTGTGTGTGTGTGTGTGTGTGTGTGTGTGTGTGTGTGTGTGTGTGTGTGTGTTTGTGTATTTCTGTTCGCTCTTACTTTATTACATTGGATTAGAAAATCGTGTAACCTTAGAAGGGTACAACTGTTTGAGAGGAGATAGAACATATTGCACAGAGGAAAATATATGAATGGTCGGGAATATGCCTATAGAATTTAAATATAAACTAACGAAGAAAAATAACGCCGACAGAGAAGAAAAAATTATAAAAAAGGAAAGCTAAAAATTTGCTCTGAAATTGTGAGAAAAAAGATGAGAAACAGAAAGATGAAATAGTAATAAGGGGCAAATATAAATACCCGGTGTGTGTGTGTGTGTGTGTGTGTGTGTGTGTGTGTGTGTGTGTGTGTGTGTGTGTGTGTGTGTGTGTTAGCCACATATCTTTGTCTCAATCTCTCCGTTGGGAATTGTTTACTACCCGGTTGCCATGGTGATGAAGAGCTCCGTAGAGCGAAACGACATCATTGGGAATTAATTAAAGAGTTTGGAGATGAGAAACTGAATTCATATTCGGCATGGCTAAATACGTTAAGAATACCCTATATATATATATATATATATATATATATATATATATATATATATATATATATATATATATATATATATATATATATATATATATATATATATATAT
>JAXCGZ010008770.1:0-12500 GCA_037179515.1 Halocaridina rubra
TTTTTCTGCAACAATTTATAGTAACTTAGGTATTGAAATTGGACTACCTTTCATAGACAGAAGAATCTGTGAATTGACATATATAATTGTGGGCTTAATTTATGTCTTAGGTAATAATATATGTTTCTCAATGTATTTCTGCCTATTGAATCCAGTATATTTCCGATTTTTCTCCGTCACCCAGGGTTTTCTTTCTCCAACATACGTGCCTGTCAATAATTAAACAAATAACAAGAAAGGCTGATTATTAAAACTGACTAATTGGTCAAAATAGCCAATAGCGATTAATCGGCGCTTTGGCCGGATTACCATTTATCTGCCTATATATATATATATATATATATATATATATATATATATATATATATATATATATATATATATGAGGGTGACACTGAGACAGGCATGAAAATTGCCGTCATCAATAAAGGCCCGGACACGAAGAACACGTTAAGACAAAGGAATATTAAAATGTTAAGGACGAGCCAGAGATGAGGTAATGATACACAATAGGAAAAGGGACTGACTGAAAGAATAGTCGAAGTACTGAGGACCCTAGGAATATGGCAGGGTTAGGCCCTGAGATGGCGATAGATCCGTCTTGGGAAGGAATATAGTTTGTAAGGATAAGGAAAGACAAGGAGGAAGAGAGCTCCTGAGTCTGGGAGGTAGATGGGAAGAAGCAGTCGCTGCACCGACCAATTTGCCAGCTATAAATCTCCACACAGTCCCTGTGAGACGAGGCCGCTTGGCGAGAGTTAGGCGACCTCGGCAATGGGGGAGGGACAGAAAAAATAAAAAATAATATAATCGGGAAAAATTCATTTTTGTTACAATTTACAGAAAAGGCGAGGCTTGGGGAAAGCATATTGAGGGCCCTGCTACCTGGCGTCTTGTACTAAAGTTGTGGCCACCCTGCTAGGCTTAGGGGGATTTGAGATGGATCGATTGGAAGGTATCGTCGCGCGGAGCGTCAGAGCGGGCCCTCCTCTCTCCGTCTCTCTCTCCTCTCTCTCTTCCCTCTTCTCTCTTCTCTCTCTCTCATCTCTTCTTTCTCTCTCCTTTGCTCTCTTCTCTCTCTCTCTCTCTCTCTCTCTCTCTCTCTCTCTCTCTCTCTCTCTCTCTCTCTTCTCTCTCTCTCTCTCCTCTCTCTCTCTCTCTCTCTCTTCTCTCTCCTCTTCTCTCTCTCTCTCTCTCCTCCTCTCTCTCTCTCTCTCTCTCTCTCTCTCTCTCTCTCTCTCTCTCTCTCTCTCCTCTCTCTCTCTCTCTCTCTCTCTCTCCTCTCGTCACTGTCGACTTCTCGACAGTAGATCGATCCTGGAGAGATATTTAGTGTGATAAGAGATGCAGGATGGGAGCAGAACTTAATGAAGATTTCTCTTACCTCCTCACCGAAATTAACTGACATAAAAAAATGAGAGACTGGTGTGAGTATATAAACAAAACCGATGTCACTGCTATCTTTAGGTCCCGAATTCGACTTCTTGAGGCATCCCTTCTCCAGAATCTCTTCGATGTGAGGAAGATTCGAGTAATGACGTCATTTTTAATACTGTTGTGCAAACGATCCTCCAAAATGAGTGTTGGACGTCATAAAAAACGCCAGAGCTCTGTTAAGGCATCGCCATTTTATTTTTTCATCATTTCCATACAATATTTATATATATATATATATATATATATATATATATATATATATATATATATATATATATATATATATATATATATATATTTATTTATTTATTTATTTATTTATTAGCTTATTTGCCTCCCTTATATTCTTCGCTTGGTGGTTCACAAAGAAAGCTGGGTATTAGTCATTCTTACCCATTATTTTATTATTAAGAGTTATGGTATTGTCTGTGTGTGAGATCCTCCATTGCCTGTGGGTCCACATAATATACACAGAAGCCAACCCTACTTTATAACCTCGCCTAGACCGTCATGTGTGTGTGTGTGTGCAATATCCGCTTTTACTTCCTAACTGGTTGTGAAGGCCTTTCTGTCATTCGAATCCTTCATTTGCTTATTTTTTTTTTTATCTTCCTTTCTTTCATGAGAAATATTCACAATTCTGCTAGGATTTAATATTGCAAGCTTTATAGAGAATCTAATCTAATCAGAGAGAGAGAGAGAGAGAGTCTGTGTGGAATGTAATATGTGTAATTATCAAAATGTTCTCATTTTTATTTGCCTAGTTTGATTAGAAAAGTCAAATGAAACAGACAACATGTGATTTATAAAAGAATTGCTTACGTAAAAGAGTTGCTTTGTACATTGTGCTGTAAACAACGATCGCTCAAGTCAAGGTCACACATACAATAAACAAAGGCCTTTATCATTTCGAATAATACCTATAAACTATATAGTTTTATTTTCATCTTTGTTAACATTGTACTGTTACGCTGTAAAAAATAAATCGCGTTATAATAGTCGTTACTACCCGTTAATTCGATATTTTTAACGTAACGGCATTGCACGCGATTGTATTATAATAAATAAATATCTCGATAATATTCTGCAATGCCTGTCAACTCAATATTTATTTGTTTATTTAGACTTTGGTAATAATTGCACCGTTGGACTTTAATAATTTTGTTTCTCCCATGTTCATGTTTTCTTTGAAAGTTTGTGTAGGTTAAGGTTTACTTGGAAGGTTTGTGTCTCTTTTATACTTTATAGTCTGGAGTATTTCTCCCCAGCGTGGTCATTGGCTGTAAACTCTCATATTAGATTACTGGATGAAGCTTGCATATGCATTTTAATATCCTATTCCTGAATATATTACCGAATTGTGACAGAGACGCTCTTTGCTTACTATGTAAAATTGGTGGCAATATTAATCTACCTTGGGGTGTCTAAATGTGCGTGGTTGTAGTACGATAGAGAGCAAAAGATGTGAGATTGGATAAATGTTTGGTAAGAGGAGGATGGATGTATTGGCATTGTGTGAGACAAAGATGAAAGGAAAAGGAGAAGTGGCATTTGGTGATGTGACGGGTAGGGTGTCTGGGGTTGAAAGGGGGAGAGCGAGAGAAGGTGTGGCATTATTTGCTGAGTGAATGGATGGTAAATCAGGTAGTGGAATGGAAAGAAGTGTCATCTAGGCTGATGTGGGTGAGGGCTAGGATAGGAAGGGAATGTTGGGCTTTTGTTAGTGCATATGGGCCAGGATGTGAGAGAAGTGAGGAAGAGCGGGATGAATTCTGGAATGAGTTAACTAGATGTGTGGATGGTCTGAGTAGAAGGAACTATGTAGTTGTGTTGGGTGACTTGAATGCCAGAGTGGGTGATGGAGAGATAGAAGGTGTTGTAGGAAAGTATGGGGTACCAGGTGGGAATAAGAGTGGCGAGAGACTGTTAGATATGTGTGTGGAGCAAGAGTTGGTGATAGGTAATAGTTTATTTAAGAAGAAGTTAATAAATAAGTATACATGGATGAGAGTGGCAAATGGAAGAGTAAAAGAAAGAGCATTGATGGATTATGTGTTGGTAGCAAAGAGCATGATTGGTAGAGTGAAAGATGTACATGCATTCAGGGGTGTGGCTGCTGGGATGTCTGATCATTTTTTGGTTGAAGCAAAAGTGGTAGTAGCAAAAGAGTGGGGAAATAGTGTGGGGGGATGTAGAAGGGAAATAGTGAAGGTGGAAGAGTTGAAAAAGCCAGAGAAGAGACAGGAATATCAGGACAGGTTGAGAGTGGCATATGACAGGGTGAAAGAAAGAGAAGTTGGGGAGTTAGGGGAGGAATGGGGGTTGATGAAAGAATGTTTTGTGGGACATGCAAGTGATGTGTGTGGAAAGAGGTTTGTTGGAGGTGGCATGAGGAGGGGCAGCGAGTGGTGGAATGAAGGGGTGAAAATGAAGGTGGAAGAGAAAAAGAGGGCTTTTGAGGAATGGCTGCAATGTAAAAGTAGGGAGAAGTATGAAAGATATAGGGAGAAAAATGTGGAAACCAAGCGGAAGGTAGAGGAAGAGAAGAGGTTGGCAAATGTTAGGTGGGGACAGGATTTTAGTAGGTCATATGAGGAGAATAAAAAGAAGTTTTGGAAAGAAGTGAAGAGAGCAAGGAAGGGTGGATCGAGGATGGAAGAGACAGTGAAAGATGTGAATGGACAGATGTTAAGAGGGAACGATGCAAGGAAAAGATGGGCAGAATATTTTGAGTGCTTGCTGAATGTTGAGGAAGATAGAGAGGCAGCTATAGTGGCAGTGGGAGGGGTTCAAGCGCCAGTAATGGGAGATGAAAATGAGAGGGAGATTACAAGAGAGGAGGTGAAAAGGGCATTGTATGAAGCGAAAGCAGGTAAAGCACCTGGAATGGGTGGTGTGAGAGCGGAGATGTTGAAAGAAGGGGGTGTGACTGCATTGGAATGGTTAGTGAGAGTGTTTAATATATGCTTTATGTTGTCATTGGTGCCAGTGGATTGGGTGATTGCCTGTATAGTGCCCCTATACAAAGGTAAGGGAGATATGTATGAATGCAGTAATTTTAGGGGTATAAGTTTGTTGAGTGTGGTAGGAAAAGTGTATGGTAGGATACTGGTTAATAGGATTAGGGATAAGACAGAATATGTGATTGCGGAAGTGCAGAGTGGTTTTAGGAGAGGTAGAGATTGTATAGATCAGATTTTTATAGTTAGGCAGTTATGTGAGAAATATTTAGCAAAGGGTAAGGATGTGTATTTTGCATTTTTGGATCTGGAGAAAGCATATGATAGAGTTGATAGAGAGGCTATGTGGAATGTTTTGAGATTATATGGAATCAATGGTAAATTGTTGCATGCGGTGAAGAGTTTGTATGAGGGTAGTAGAGCTTGTGTTAGGGTAGGGAATGAAGTGAGTGAGTGGTTTCCAGTGAGTGTGGGACTGAGACAGGGATGTGTGATGTCACCATGGCTGTTCAATTTGTATATTGATGGAGTTGTAAGAGAGGTGAATGAGCGAATGCGTGGTCGAGGTTTGAGAATGGTAGATGGGGATGATAACGAGTGGGAGCTGAATCAGTTGCTGTTTGCAGATGATACTGTGGTGGTGGCAGATTCAGAGGAAAAGCTGTGTCAGTTAGTGTCAGAATTTGGAATGGTGTGTGAGAGAAGGAAGCTGCGAGTGAATGTGGGAAATAGTAAGGTTATGAGGTGTACAAGAAATGAGGATGGCGCTGGATTGAATGTTATGTTGAATGGAGAGACACTTGAGGAGGTTAATCAGTTTAAGTATTTAGGCTCGGTTATAGCTGCAAATGGTGGAGTGGAAGTAGATGTGTGTCACAGAGTGAATGAAGGATGTAAAGTGTTGGGTGCATTGAAAGGAGTGATGAAGAATAGAGGGTTGGAAATGAATGTTAAGAAAGTTTTGTATGAGAAAGTGGTTGTCCCAACTGTGATGTATGGATCAGAGTTATGGGGTATGAAAGTAAGTGAGAGACGAAAACTAAATGTGTTTGAGATGAAATGCCTGAGGAGTATGATTGGTGTATCTCAAGTGGATAGGGTTAGGAATGAAGTGGTGAGAGCAAGAACGGGTGTGAGGAGAGAAATTGCAGCCAGAGTAGATATGAATGTTTTGAGATGGTCTGGCCATGTGGAAAGGATGGATGATGAAAGGCTGCTGAAAAAGGTGATGAATGCGAGAGTTGATGGGAGAAATGCTAGAGGGAGGCCTAGGTTTGTATGGATGGATGGAGTAAGGAGAGCCCTGAATGATAGGAGGATGGATGTGAGGGAAGCAAGCGAGTGTGCTAGGAATAGGAATGAGTGGTGAGCGATTGTGACGCGGCTCTGATGGGCATCTGCTGTTACCACGGGGCTGCATCTTACAGAGATAGCCCGGTGGTAGGGGCAGTAGGAGGAGCTGGCAGTTGTGAAGCGACACAGGTTGTGGAAAAGCCGGGAGGATGGGCTGTGGCACTCCAGCAGTGCCATCTGAACGGTCGCTAGCTCCCTCGTCATTGCCCATAGAGCAAAGTAATCCCCCTATTTGTTTTCCTTTCTTGATGTCGGCTACCCCCCAATTAAAGGGGGAAACAGCCAAGGTATATGTATGTATGTCATTTGGGCTCTACTTGACTTATTTCATCCTACACGCTCTACCAGGGAAACAGCCATTGGCAATATTTGTTCCTTTTAATTTGTTGTAATTAATGCAAGTCAGTATTCAATAAGTTTTATTCCAGATGCTTCAAGGAAGTAGAATGAATGGTTTAGTCACGTCAATAAGTCATTGGCGCTTCAGAAGTAGGCTCTAGTAAAAAATTGTAAATCATAGCTTGATGCTGAATTATTAAAGTGACAGTGAAATAATGCTAATATTGCAATCCAGTGTCATAACATTTTATATAATTTATTTTTGTCATCTTTTTTCTTATCCTTGCCAATTTACTTCTCCTACTTGAACCATCTAGTTTTTAGTTTTGGACTTTTTCCAGCAGAAGTTGGTGACCCTCAATAATTATGATGATATTATTATTATTATTATTATTATTATTATTATTATTATTATTATTATTATTATCATATTATATCTGTTAAGTAGCTATTATTGAGTATAAACTTGAGTAATATCTAGTCATACCTGTTTACTGTATGTTTTACATTTCAACCTTAATTAAAAGTGCAATATTATGATTATTGATTTTTCAGGAATAATTTATTCTTATAAGTAATGATAATAAACTTCGGAGTTCCAGAACTCTTTGTATCCAGTGAATATTACATCTGCTTATAAACTTTTCATGTTTCTTCTTTGCCTAATTATTGGATAAACAAGTTCAACTACGTAAACATGGCTTGATTGAGCGGTTGGTTGAAACTCAGTTGAAGACAACAATTTTCGCAGATTAGGAAGTCTCGATTTTGTTTAGTATTAATAAGAATATCTCTGTCCGCATGAGATACATTTACTTAACTATGATACTAGAGCCCCCCCTCCCCTCAGTGAGGAAGCCCTTCCTGTGTGTTTGATAATCAGGCTGCCTGGTTGTGAGAGATTTTAAACTGATAATGCCTGTGGGAAAGTCTTTGTCATTTCATTTGACCTCAGTCATCCATATTATGATAAGCCTTACCCGCACACGCACACACACACACACTCGGTGGCTGGAGTACAACTTCAAGAGACAGAAAATGAGAGAGATCTAGGAGTAAACATACTGGCAGATTTGTCTCCAGAAATACATATAAATGGCATAGTAAGGGCAGCATATGCATTCTTATCAAATGTAAGGGTAGCCTTCAGGCACATGGACAAAGAAATGTTCAGAAATATTTATGTAACCTATGTGAGGCCAAAACTCGAATATGCAGCCCCCTTTTGGAATTCGCACTTGAAAAAGCACATAGCTAAGCTTGAAAAAGTTCAAAGACATGCCACGAAACTGGTGCCAGAAATACGCAATCTCAGTTATGATGAGAGGCTGAGGGAATTAGACTTACCATCACTCGAAGCTAGAAGAGTGAGGGGGGGATATGGTGACAGTCTTTAAATTCCTTCATGGTTATGATAGAGTGGATAGGGATCGATATTTTGATATGGCTGGCTCTAGAACTAGAGGTCATAGTTTGAAGCTTGGTAAGAAAACTTCTTTGCAGGATGTAAGGAAATACTTTTTCAGTGTAAGAGTAGTTGATAATTGGAATTGGCTAAGCGAGGAGGTAGTTAATGCTATATCAATCCATAGTTTTAAGGACAGGTATGATAAGTATCACTAAGTATAAAATGGAACCGATGAGGAGACGGGAAGATACGAGCTTTGGGCTCTTTCCCGTAAACACAATTAGGTAATCACACACCGTGGTTAGACAATTAGCAAATGAGATTTGGTACTTAAAAATATAAAGTAATGAGAATGAGCAGGATAAGGAAGAAGGCCCATGTTTGGTACTTGGGGTAGGCATATTGCTAGATTGGTCTCCGGAAAGGCATATATATGGCATAGTAAAGGCAGCATATGCTTTCATAGTAAACTTTAGGGTGGCCTTCGGGCACATGGACACGGGAATGTTCAAAAATATTTATGTGACCTTTGCAAGACCAGAGTTTGAATATACAGCGCCCTTTAGGAATCTACTCATGAAAAAGCATACTAAGACTTGGGGAAAATTCAAAGATCTACAGAGCTTTTTTTTTTTTTTTTTTTTTTTTATGAGTATAACACCGGGACAGGCAAGAAAACTGCTCTCATCAGTAAAGGCCTGGGCACGAAGAAAACATTAAGACGAAAGGGAAAAAAAGGTTAAGAACAAGGCGGAGATGAGGTAATGATACACAAAGGAAAAAGACAGGCTGAAAGAATAGTCGAAGTATTGAGGACCAAGAGATATGGCAGGATTAGGCCCTGATATGACGATACATCCGCTTTTAGAAGGAAGATAGGTTATAAGGATTAGGAAAAACAGGAGGAGGAAGAGAATTTCAGAGTCTGGAGGTAGATGGGAAGAAGCAGTCACTTCACCGACCAATCTGCGAGCTACAAATCTCCACACACTATCTGTGAGACGAGTCCACTTGATGAGTGTTATGAGGCCTTGGCAGTGGGAGAGGAATGCAACTTCCCAACTCATCAGAGCAGCGATGGAAGTAGTAGCGATAGAAAAGAGGAATGCATTATACCTTATGGCGAAGAGAAAGAGAAGAATCCAGATTAGTAGAAAGAGAAGGGTCATTAATGAATATGACTGCCTTAGATTCAACCCTATCAAGGAGATAAGTATAAGAAGAAGCACCCCAGATGTGCGAGCAGTATTCTAAGCAGGGATGGATAAGACCATTTTAAATTTTAAGCAACTGTAAAGAAGAAAAGTAATGACGAAAACGAAACAGAACCTTCAAGGTTTTGGATGCAGATTTAGAAATTTGGATTATGTGATTTCTCCAAGACAAGTTAGAGGCTATCTGGATTCTTAATATATTATTAGAATTAAGAGTGTAAATTTCGTTAGTTACGAAGACAATAGGGCTATTAGGGGGAGAAAAAGATAAAGATCTAGCCAGAAACTGTGTCTTGGAGGCATTAAATTTAACTTAATTTTGAGTGCCCCACTCAGATACCCTCTGCAAATTGGAGTGATTACGAGTAGGATATGAAGGTTATGAAGAAAAGGCAGAGGAAAAATGCAGGGTAGAATCATCGGCAGGTGCGTGAAGAAGAGAGGAAGTTGTGGACTGAAGAAGATAAGTGATGAAGAGAAGGAACAGAGTAGGTGAAAGAACAGAACCCTGTGGAACACCACTGATAACAAATAATGGGATAGCTGTTGCGCACCGTCATTAACCACAGATATAAAACGGTCAGAAAGAAAACTGGTAATCAGAGAACAGAGAGAAGGGGTAAATCCATACGCAGGGAGTTTGGCCAACAGAGATATGCAATCTCTGTTATGATGAAAGACTGTGAGAGTTAGACATACCATCACTCGAAGCTGCAAGGAAGGGGGGGTTATGCAGTTTTTAATTTCCTTCATAGTTTTGTCAGAGTGACAGGGAATGGTATTTTGATATGGATGGCTCTAGAACTAAAGGGCATAATATAAAGTTTCGCAAGATAACTTCCCTGCGGGATGTAAGGAAGTACTTTTTTAGTGTAAGAATAGATCATAATTGGAATTCGCTCAAAGAGCAAGCAGTAAAAGCTAAATTCATGCATGGTTTTAAGGATACGTATATGATAAGTGACAGTAAAAAAAAAAAAAAACGATCAGGAGATGGGGAGGTACGAGCGTAAGGCTCTTACTTCCTTAGCACAATTAGGTAAATACGCACAGACACTGTTTACGAAAGTCTGACCAATGGGAAAGGACTTTGCTTAGATGCTTCTAACGGGAGACTTATAATTCCAGATTGTGAAAAAGGGTTTGTAAAATTGACTGACTGTAAAGTAAGTTGGGCGCCCTTTTTATTTCTTGCAGATCAGTGACTTTTCACGTGCATATATGAAATCATCATATTTGGAAATTTAATTTTGAGTTTTGAATGAGTTTGAATAGTTTATATCTAATGCGTAGCTTTTAGAGCCGTGGTAGCACGAGCTTGACGGCCACAGCAGGACGTTAGGAAGGGTATCTAGCCTTAATCTCTTTGCTCCAATCTGGCTGTGCATTTCCATTCATGGGGAGTCATTGCGACCAAAAGAAAAAAAAAGAATCATTATCTGATGCGTCTCTTTTCATTTTGTTGCAGGTAAGCTGTTCGTGTGAGTTGGAGAGATGAGGTCAAAGGTATTGTATATTACCTATTTCTCTTTTACCTAAAATAATATTAATAGTTATGTAAAATGGAATAGATGAACGAAGAACTGGCGATTCCATACTCTTTGAAACTTTTTTTTTTTTTCTTGTCACAGAAAAGCTAATGGAAGAGGTGATGTAAGGATGTGCGAGGTATGATGAAGCCCTAAAACATATATATACCTTTTTTATGACCATCCTGTAGGCTTCAACGGGATACGACATCATGTTGAAATTCTTTTCATTCTAGTAATAATAATAATAATAATAATAATAATAATAATAATAATAAGAAAGGTAAATACTGATTAGTATGGAGAATATTCAAGAAGTCACGTAGTAAATAAATATATATATATATATATATATATATATATATATATATATATATATATATATATATATATATATATATATATATATATATATATATATATGTATGTATACGAGTATTCAAGATATTTTCTTCACCACATGTGTGCACACACACACACCCTTTATTTAAGATGGATAATTTTTGCGTTGTGAAGTAAAGTAATTTATTTTATGATTAAGAAATTCAATTAATTCGAGTACAAGATTAAATTATTGTAATAGATCTGGAAGTGCTGTAATCCAATATATTTTCAGTAGTAATATATATATATATATATATATATATATATATATATATATATATATATATATATATATATATATATATATAATTTGGTAATAAAAGAGAAGTGGCGAAATTTTTTATTTTTATTTTTATTTTTGGTGATCATGGTAGCTCAGTGGTCTAGCGCGCAAGTTTGGAAGTGACCTCCTTGACATTCGCTAGTCCTAGCCCACCCCGGGTCGCTAACCAGCCTTAATCCCCTAACTCCAGCGTGCGTGTGTCCACCCGCATTCGGATGAGGACTAATTATGTGACATAAAAAACGGCATTTTTTAAATCTCCGTTTGTTAGTTATTTCCATTATGGGAGGCAGCAAAAGGCTTCATCGTAATCCACGAACCCCCTTTTTATGAGCTGTGGTTTTTTTTTTCCTAGGAAAGAAATTCCAAGAGGGAGGGATTGCCAACTGTCCCCTTCCATAGCTCTTGCATGTAACCTGTACGACATGTTGGAAATACAAAGGTTTAATTCATTCCCAACAATTTTAGATAACAATAATGAAAATAATAATAATTATAATTATAACTAATTATAACAATAACAATAATAGCGGAAGTTCAAGGAAAATTATCATGGCCTCCTAATGTGTAATACTCTCACTGAAATTGATCAAATTAACCGCGCCAAGGAGCGCACACGAAGTCCACTCGATGCTTGGCCATGAACAATCACATCGTGTTTTAAAGCAAATTTTTTGAATGATGGTCTTATATAGATTCGAACTCATAAATATACTGCTCTACCAATGACCGTAATTATGTTCTCACTGAACCTCTTGAATCGATGGGGAATACCTATCACTTATACTTGACACCTAGGGGAAGGCTATGCACCTATCGTGCTTGTGTTCCCAAAGGATTCTGGTGAAGAGAGGCTGTACAAAACTCTTACGGGAATTGAACTCGCGTTCTCCCCGGGGAAAGACAGGCGTTATATCCACAGAACTTACGAAGGGTGAAGAAAATGGCTAACACCACGCAACGCTAATTCATCACAATTAGCCCAGGTAGAGGGCACTCATAGGTGAATCAGAGGTCGCTCATTTTTACACTGCTGTAATCTAGACACAAAAAACACGGACACTTGTTTGACCTGATGCCGATTAAGTATCTAATGGCAAGTGTATATTATTCAGTGAGCCTAAAAAAAAAATCCATCCACGGAGAAAACCTCAAGTTTTCATGGGTTTGTTTATTTAGAACGTGTAAATTATTTCGTTCATATCTTTGAATATCTTGTCACTCTTGTATTGAATTTGTACGTTATAATTTTTTTTTTGGCCATTGTATATGTCAATGAATCCCTACTATAATGAGGATGGACGCAGACAAGTTACATCTGCTTAATTGAGGCTGGATACCCTTCTTAACGCTCCGGTGGGATCAAACCCATGCTTGTCAGACTCCTCACTTCCCGACTCTCGCCCTATACTACTGATCTACACTATATCACTCCCTTCAGGAAAAATTACCGTCAATGACCAAAAAAGGTGACAGGCTACTGGCAGTAACTTCTAAAATGCAGGAAATATATATATATATATATATATATATATATATATATATATATATATATATATATATATATATATATATATATATATATATATCAGA
>JAXCGZ010008770.1:17500-23092 GCA_037179515.1 Halocaridina rubra
ATTTTTCAATAATTGAAGGAACCACCTCATTATCCTAGCTCGAATAGTTTGCCGTGTCTTATAGAAAATTAAATTCATTAACTGTTGGCTCAAGCGGTAGCGCCCGCGACTTTGAGGCGTCAGGTCGAGGGTTCGCGCCCCGTCACGGTCTGAGGTTAGCAAGGGCATGCACTCAGAGTAACGATTACAAAAGCCAAAACAAATCCATCGCAAAAAGGCAACCGTCCTAGCCCTTGGTAGAAAAGGGAGTCCGTGACGTAAAACCGGAAAAAGAAGTACTGTATAACTGTAACATAGCCTACGGGATGTCAGGGGGGTAAAGTGGCGAAATTAATATTTCCCAGTGTTGGTTTCCTGGGCAGGATGTGTGTTTACAGAGAAATAACAAGAGATATATAGTTCAGCCCATAGGCCTGTAACACATAGGATCCAGTTGCTGATAGAGGTCAGAATTGTAACAAAGTTCAAGTCATTCCCACGAGAGCCATAAAACCAATATCTACATGTACGTATGTACATGCACTTGTGAAAATACACATATAGGCCCCCCTTGTATCCGGCTGGACCTTCTTATAGCCACGCCCCTAACACTACACAAAATGGAAGGCACTCCCTTTTCTCTGGAAGCCTATTGGCTGAGGCTATCCAAGCCTACCACGCCCTGCCATATTGGTCGTACAAGAGAGTAAGAAGCAGTTAGAGATGGAGAGTCTCGGTTAGAATATTGCAGGGGCACGAATAAGATCTTAGATTTTACCTTAAGGGGACGGGGAGCTTTGAGGTGTAGAATAAGTGTAGAACTAAATAAACTAATGTAAATCAGACGATGCATATCTGTTATCACCTCGCATGCTACCAGATTGGTGATATATAAAGAATAATACGACATTGGTGTCATTCAGGTGAGACATAACTCTACGACTTCAAGTTTAGTATAGTATTAGGAAAAGCACTAATACATTAGCCGGCGTGGGTAATAATACCAAAGAAAGCTTTCTGATATCTTGTGCAGAACTTCTGGCTCTTTTATCAAGTCAAGCCTCTTGATCCGCTTCCACACCAAAGTGGCATGTGGCACGCCAGTTGAAAACGAACATCCGGAATTATATAAAACCTTTCACACAAGTGGCGTGACACGTCCCATGTGCTACGTATGACTTACGACCCAAGTCGCACGTGGCACATGGGACGTGCGACGTGCCACTTTGGTGTGGAAGCGGCCTTAGATATTTTCGCTGTCTTGCGAGACGTTACTTCTCCAATGAGTAGTTGCAAGACTGGCTCAGCTGTTACCACATCCTTGCAGACCTCCTTTAGTACCTTAACAGGTATATCTCGGACTTTTATTATGTTTTATATACATGAATCGTTCACTAGGGCGTATTATAGCTTGATCCTCAGTAGAGGAATCTCTACACTTGGACATGTCTAGTAATCTCTTAATTGCTTATCGATATTTCCGGTGGCATATTTGAATTAATATTTAATTAAGACTGCAGCCGTTTTACCTTGATTGGTAAAAATGAAAAACTATTTAGGTACTCCCAACTTCATGAACCATTTGAAATACTCTGTTCATTGTAGAAGATACATGTGATAAAAGTTCGTAAAGTAGTTACATCTGCTTGCATGAAAAGAATTTTGAAAATTTGATATCTTTATTGTCTGATATCAAAATCATTGATATCATCTTATGTGTTCAGTGCTAGAATATGACATACCAATGAGGTAAACATTCTTGTGGCATATCGTCCACAGAGTAGTGGAGCTCTTTGCAGTCTTGGTTAGTCCTAGACCCCTTAATATTCGTGGTAGAATAAGCAGCTAACTCTCACCGTCAATTCCCATGTGTCCTTTTGACAAAGCTGAAATGAAATAATTTCTAATAATTTCGAGTGGGTGTTGTCTAGTTGATCTTCAGTGTCAAATGTTCGTCTTGTTTCAGACCAAATACGTAGGCAGTTTTTTGTCAGTTTGCGAACCTCTTTAGCTTATACATCTACTCTTGCTCTGACAAATTCAGCCTTAAAATTCTGTGACTTAGTGCTTTTTCCCAGATGACGCTTTCCAAGCTCTTTGATTTCACTATTGTTAGATTCTGAAGTATCTGTTGGTTTTTATAATTTCTCATCTTATGCTGTTAGGCATGACTTTCTGTCATTTGGGTAGCTTCCGAAATCTGGCCAAATGTCTTAGAGCGTGTCCCAACATTATGTATCACATCAACACTTCCTGGATTCCAAAGATCATCTGCATGGGCAGCATGCTCGCTTGACATTAGTATTGTGATATTCAGTTCTATTTAGAAGAGTAGTAAGATCTATGGCATTTCTGGTCATAAGCAACAAGGCCTCCTTGAAGTCTTCCTGCTGCTGATATTATTGTCATTATTTCTTCTGGTTCCTCCAGTAATGTAAAGAAAGTTGCTGCCACTGATTTAACTACTACTACAGCAACAACAACAACAACAACTATTACTACTACTACCAAAGCTTATAATAATATTGATTCTAATATTGCTTAATTGAGACTGCAGATATTTTAAGGTGAAACAGTATATTATGCATAACACGTAGCTGAAAGAACGCAGTAGATAACGAGAAAACTAGGGTGTAGATAATCTACTACTGCATATAGGACAAGTTAACTTGCAGGTGAAGTGGTCGCCGTGGCAAAGTGGTAGCGTCCGCAACATTGAGGCGTCAAATCGAGGGTTCGCCGCCCACCACGGTCTAAGTCAGCAACGGTATGCACTCAGGGTAACGATCACATCTGCCAATATAAAAAAGTCCTTCGTAAGAAGGCACTGTCCTAACCCTTAGTAGAAAAAGAAGTCTGTGACGTAAAACCAATCACAGTTAACTTGTATTGCTGAAACTTCACGATAGCCAGTTTATAACTAAAAGCACAATTTAATTAAATTGATTTTATATCCTATTTCCCGGTTATTCTTTCAGACTTTTAGATAATACAAACATGAAAATCTGATGAAATTATATCGGTAAATTCAAACACAAGTGTACAGGTAACAAATAAACAAACAAACAAACAAATAAGATACAAGCATGCACAATTTAAGATAAGTATGCATGTGAAGCAGAGAATATAATAATAATAATAATAATAATAATAATAATAATAATATAATAATAATAATAATAATAATTATCATCACCATCAACACTTTATACACATGTTACTACTGTTGGCAAGCTTCATCATTAAATATTTAGGAAAATATTGGTATGTGGCATCCAAGACTATTGTATGCTTACAACTCTGGATAGGTAACCCCAAATTAAACAGAATTAACAGACCTACATTCATGTCTCCTACTGCTCCGGTTAATTAAGTAAGGTTGAGTGAGAATTTGCTTCCTGAAAAGGCACACAGTATTTGGTAATACTCTGTGTGTGTATGTGTGTGTGCACGCGCGCGCTCGTGTGTGTGTGTGTGCTAATTAGAAGAAGAGGAGAAGGTTGAGGCTAGTGTGAGGGATGAGGCTAACGGGAGAAAGAGATCAATGAGAGAGAAAAAGAGGAGATGAAGGAAAAGGAATAAGGAGAGGGATGATGGAGAAGGAAAAGGAAAAAGAAAAGAGTTAAGAAATTAAACAAGAACAAGAAGAAATGGGAGAAGGAAGACGATACTAAAGAATGAAAACGAATGAGAGGCGAGGCTAAAGATGAGGTGGTGTTTGGTGTTGGGAGTTCAAGCGCAGCCAGATGACAAACGGAATAATGATTTGAGAGCTCATAACAAACCTCAAGGTTTTCTCTCTCAGAGACTTTTGTAAAATCGAACAACAGAAGCAGTTAATTTTTTTTTTATTATCTGTAGTAACGTACATTTTGTTTATCTTCAGTGCAGTTTATGTAGGTAATTTCTATCTTAATCCATCTTGGTTTTCAGATAATTGTTTGGTCTCCATAAATGCTATTGGCTGGATAGCGGCTACAATTCCTGTTTTTAATGCTATTTTGGTCATTATTGCTAATATTGCTGGTGTTACTGATATTTATTAATCAACATTACTCTTTCGTTAATTCTAATATTTAATTTATTTATATTAGCATTATTTGCCAGACTTATTATTAATATTAGTAATTATTGTTACTATTGCTAATATGACTACAATTGCTTTTAATACTGACTGGTGTTTTTTTAAACAGTTACAATTTGTTATTATTACAATTTTCGTTTGTTTTATTACTATTTTTGTTCTTTTCTTAATTTTATCGGTATTGTTACTATAGCAACCTTTTTGGTTCTTTCTTATATATATATATATATATATATATATATATATATATATATATATATATATATATATATATATATATATATATATATATATATATATATATATATATATAAAGAATTTGCAGTAGGGCAGTTGATCGATAATTTGTCACGTTCAGTGTTTCACAGTTTGGCCCGATTTATTAAGCAGTGTAAACGTAGGATACCATATTATTAGTTAGCTAGACCCACAAATGGATTTCATAAATGCATCTGACGCGGGTCTGTGTATGGCTAGGATCCCCTCATGGGGGCTCTTAGCCATACGCAGAACCGCGTCAGATGCATTTATGAAATCCATTTGCGTGTGTCTAGCCAACTAACAATATGGTATCCTAGGTTTACACTGGTTAAGAAATCGGGCCTTAGTTTCGCGTAATCTTCCCTGCAGTTGCACTCAATCTTTACAGCGAGTCTAGCTCGCCAACAGTATGGTATCCCAGGTTTACACTGTTCAAGAAATCGGGCCTAAGGGTTAGCTTCATACATTTGACATTACAGGCTTTATAAAGGTCAAATTAGAGGTAGGTAGATTGTAGCTGAATATATCATGCAGATATTAGGGATTAGATGACTTGTAGCTGAAAATATGAGTTAGGGATTTTGGGTAGATCATTTACCGCTAAAAATACAAGATTTATGCTAAGGGGTAGGTAACTGCTAGCTTAGGATATGCTTAGTGGTAGATAACGTATAGATGGATATACTAGCTAGATGTTAGGGGAGCAAATGCGTTATGACTGAAAGTTTGAGGTAGATCCTATAGGGTAGATATCTTATGCGTGGAAATGCGAGGTACATATTATAGAGAGGGTAAAAATAAGATGAAAATACGAGGTAGATGATAGAGGGTAGATAACTTTTGGGGAAAAATGCGAGGTACATACCGGAGAGTACAAAACTTATTTGTGGAAGTACTGGTATAGAGTAGCTAAATTAACGTTTTCTCATAACCCTCCCCCCCACTATCCTAATCGGCTGATGTATAATGATAAGAGTTTATTACATAAGTATGATGAAAATACTTAAATATTAAGTAAATATTAATCTTGCTATTTTTTTAGCGGATATATTTTTTCTAATTATTAACAGAATATATATATATATATATATATATATATATATATATATATATATATATATATATATATAAAGATGGAATATTTTTTAGTGCTACATGCTCTGTTATTATTACTGCCTCTCCTGAGAGGACAATAGACAGGGTGCACCCCTCCCTACCTTTGTAGCCTTACAATAATATCCGGTAAAGAAATGCTGTATTAACCACTC
>JAXCGZ010008771.1:0-23068 GCA_037179515.1 Halocaridina rubra
GAAAGGAATGAAGAAGAGAAGAAAAATTTTCATTTCAGAGTTCTTCCAGACAAAGGGGAGATAAAGAAAATAATGACAGAAGATCAGGGGATGAGGCCTCATTAAGATTGTTATACACAAATGCTGATGGACTAGCTGGTAAGGCAGTAGAATTAAAAGATAGGATTCACAACAGTAAGGGCAGATATAGTAGCAATTACAGAGACTAAGTTGAGTGAGGACATAAACAGTGTCACAGTTTTTCCTAAGGGCTTCAGAATACTAAGGGTTGAAAGATCTGAGAGGACTGGTGGAGGGATAGCACTGCTCATAAGTGAATGGATTCAAGTCGAAGAAATAAACTTGGCTATAGAAAGTGAGTTCAAGCAATTTCTTGTTGCTCGCATAAATACTGGGTCAGAGAGCATTATAATAACTGTTGTATACAACCCACCAAGGAACCAAGAATAGGCTTGAAGCTTATGAGGAAAGTCATATAGGTACTATTGAAGTCATAAACTCAGTTGTTAACATGGCACGGGAAGAGAAAATGTAGGATTTTGATTATGTGAGACTGTTAATCACAAAGATATAGATTGGATAAATCTTGACCCACACAGTGGTGAGGACTCATTCTGGGCAAGATTCCTAGATTGCGTACAAGGGAATTTCCTACACCAACATGTAATGGAACCAACGAGGGCCAGGGGTGAGGATGAGCCATCACTACTTGATCTAGTATTCACAGATAATGTGTTGGATATTGAAAAAATGGAGTATGAACCACCAATTGGAAAGAGTGACCACTGTGTGTTCTTGATGGAGTATATCATTGAAGATATTCTGCCTGAGAGTAGAGGCACTGAGGACATGAGGAGGAACTATCCGAAAGGAGATTACATCAAAATGAATGAGCTTTTTGCAATTATTGACTGGAGAACCTTATTTTACAACAAATCTGTACAAGAAATGTATGACTTCTATTGTGAGAAATATGGGAAGATAGTAGATTGCTGCAAACCTGTCACCAAAGTAGGTGTAATTCATGCCAGAGAGAAATGGTTCGATAATGAGTGTAAAAGAGCTAAGGAGTGGAGAGACAAATGCTGGAAAAGGTATAGGAGGAGAAAATACATAAATGCCTGGCAAACCTACAAAAGAGCAAGAAATGACTACCTAAGTAAAAGGAGAGAGGCAGAGAGAGACTATGAGAGGGACATCACGAGGAAGGCTAAAGAAAATCCCAAGCTTTTCCACAGCTTTAACAGAGGAAACCTGAAGGTAAAAGGACAGGTTTTAAGGCTTAAGAGAGAGGATGGAAGCATCACTGAGACGGATGAAGATATCTGCAAAGAATTGAACAAGGAGTTTCAGTCAGTATTTACAGTAGAAAATAACCCACCCCCTCAGATTGCAGAGATAGAAGCTCAAGGGCCGGTATCAGAGAACATCAACATTACAGCCACGGAGGTATGAAAAGCGCTGATGGATTTAGATGTTCATAAAGCTACAGGTCCTGATGACATATCCCCTCCTGTGCTTAAAAAATGCGCAAACTCAATATCATTGGCACTAAGTATCATATTTAAAAGGTCACTGGAGTCAGGGGAGATTCCAAGATGCTGGAAACAAGCAAATGTGATACCTATCTTCAAACAGGGAAGGAGAGATACGGCTCTGAACTATAGACCAGTTTCCTTGACCAGCATAGTTTGCAAAGTTATGGAGAAATTGCTAAGGAAGCATATCTCTCTTCACTTGGAATCCTTCAACTTTTTGTCAGTGAGGCAACATAGCTTCAGAGAAGATAGATCAACAGTAACAAACTTATTAGAATTTTATAATGAGGTAAGCCGAATCTTACAGGAAAGAGAGGGCTGGGCAGATTGCATATTCCTAGATTTCCAGAGAGCGTTTGACACTGTTCCACATGGGAGACTTATTAGGAAGCTGCAAGCAATGGCTAGAATAGGTAAAAATGTCTTGGAATGAATAAAAACTTACTTAGAAGGAAGGGAACAGAAGGTTAGAGTAAGACACTCAGTGTATGAATGGAGAGGAGTTAGTAGTGGAGTTCCACAGGGTTCAGGTTTAGGGCCACTTTTGTTCCTTGTATATGTAAATGACCTACCAGAGTCTGTAAATTCATTCATGAATATGTTTGCAGATGATGCACAGATTGTGAAGAAAGTAAAAAACGAGAACAATGGTAGAGAACTTCAGGAGGATCTAAATAATCTGCATGAGTGGTCAGAAAAGTGGCTAATGAAATTCAATACTTCAAAATGTAAGGTAATGAGAATGGGTACAAGTGCAAGAAGGCCCAAGCTTGACTACTCGGTGGCTGGAGTACAACTTCAAGAGACAGAAAATGAGAGAGATCTAGGAGTAAACATACTGGCAGATTTATCTACAGAAATACATATAAATGGCATAGTAAGGGCAGCATATGCATTCTTATCAAATGTAAGGGTAGCCTTCAGGCACATGGACAAGGAAATGTTCAGAAATATTTATGTAACCTATGTGAGGTAAAACTCGAATATGCAGCCCCCTTTTGGAATCCACACTTGAAAAAGCACATAGCTAAGCTTGAAAAGGTTCAAAGACATGCCACGAAACTGGTGCCAGAAATACGCAATCTCAGTTATGATGAGAGGCTGAGGGTTTAAGACTTACCATCTCTCGAAGCTAGAAGATTGAGGGTGGATATGGTGACAGTGTTTAAATTCCTTCATGGTTATGATAGAGTGGATAGGGATCGATATTTTGGTATGGCTGACTCTAGAACTAGAGGTCATAGTTTGAAGCTTTGTAAGAAAACTTCTTTGCAGGATGTAAGGAAATATTTTTTCAGTGTAAGAGTAGTTGATAATTGGAATTCGGTAAGCGAGGAGGTAGTTAATGCTATTTCAATCCATAGATTTAAGGACAGATATGATAATTATCACTAGGTACAAAATGGAAGCGGTCAAGAGACGGGAAGATACGAGCTTTGGGCTCTTTCCCGTAAACACAATTAGGTAATTACACACACACACACACACACACACACACACACACACACACACACACGCGTTCAGTGACACCGCGCGTTCAGTGACACACGGAATTGCTCCTCTTAAATTTTAAACTGTTTCGAGTGACTAAAGTGCTTAGTGGAAAACTTTACCATAATTTCCATTAATCTGAAATCCTGCAGAGTATTGTGAGTACAAAAACTAATATTTGTTGTAAGACGAGACTGTTCATATTAAAGGAAAAAAATTGAGAACTTTTTCGTGAGGAAGAGAGAGAAGCTGCCGTCCAGTTTCTGCCTTGAGGGAAATCTAGAAGAGTTGCCAGACGTGGAGCCTCACACCACATTACCTAATTTTTTGTGTAAACTGGGGAAAGCTCTTAAGCCGTTTTACCTGATCCTGTGGTTCTATATATTGTTAAAAACAGTATCCTTCCCATTTATATTAACTAGTTAGTTAGTTTGATACACAAAAAAATTGAATAATAAAAGAAAAAAAAATTACCAAATACCCACCTGTCAACAGTACTGAGTTAAGTTGCCAAGTAGTACAGCAGTCCTATTTTCTTCATTTTTTTTGCTTTTCTTTTAGCTTTCTCGTTTGCTATTTTGTTATTTTGTATATATATTGAGTTAAATGTAAAGTCTAAATCCCGTGATAACATATCTTGGTTAGCAAGTCAGTTTATCAGTTAGGAAGAATATATAACAGAAACAGGTGGGTGCCACCTCGAACACAAATTCGAATTTTCCTTCAGGTTTAACTTTTGTTTTTGTTTTTCTTTTTATACTTAAATTACCATGGTCAAGTTTTTAAGTTAAGATGTGTGTTACCAGAAAGGAGACAAACTGAGTCACTAAATAGCACTTATATGGAGATATAAAAATTCTGTGTGAAGGTAAATTAGAAGTTTTTCTCTTTTCTTTTTTTTTTCCTCTTTCTCGTCTTCTTTCTATACTCTGTGAGAGGGAGAACATAAAAATGAAGCCATCTCTGTCCCAAACCTCTCCCACCCATGGGTCGGGAGAAGGGGTAGTCATCAGAGGACTTAAACAGAGAATCAAGAAGTTAGAGGAAATGGTTACAAGCCTTGATGATAACATTCGGAATATGGATGGAGAAATGAAAGAGAATGAAACACTCAGAGAACAAATAAGATCTTTGGAGGAAGCAAATAAAGCACAAGGGCAGGAGAGAAAGGAACTAGAAAAAAGAATAAAGAAGCTGGAAGGGGAAAAGAGTCAACTAGAATCTAGAATTTCTAAACAAGAAGATAAAAACAAACAGCTAAATGACAACCTAAAGGAATTAGATGTTAGTTCACTGCTATCTTCTGAGAGAGACGAGATTGCTGCTTGGAATGTTCAGATTAAGGAAAACATTGAACAGTTCAGAAAAGAGTTCCAGGAGCTGAATATGGAAAATGATGCCATGAAAACGTCCTTTGCTGATGCACTAAAGGGGAATGTGGCAGTAAAAGAGGCTGTAAAGGTGGTGGCACTGGAAAACATACAAACAGTTGACTATAAAGAGACAGTAATCGAAAAAATGAAAGACGTTGTGATGGAAAGGGCAAACCCACTCATCAGACAGGCACTTGATAAGGAGAAGACAGTGGTAATCTCAGGCATAAGTGAATCCCAGGAGCCAACATGGCAGGGGAGACTTGAAGAAAATAAAGCTAACGTTGTAGACCTGATAAGAAAGCTTGGAGTAGTATGTGGTCCTGAGGATATTGTAAACATACACCAACTAGGTAAATATTCGAGGGAAGGAAAGCCGAGACCAACAAAAGTAACCTTTGAGAGAGGGGAGACATGTAGGGAAATATTGTTGAGAAAAAAAAGTCTAAAAGACCTTCAAGAATGCAAAGAAGTGTTCATTAGACGATACAGAACACAGGAAGAGATGGGAAAGATCAAAAACTTGTTGCAAGAGGCAAGAAGGTTAAATGATGAAAGAAGTGAAGAAGAGAAGAAAAATTTTCGTTACGGAATACTTCCAGACAAAGGGGAGATAAAGAAGATAATGACAGAAGATCAGGGGATGGGGCCTCATTAAGATTGTTATACACAAATGCTGATGGATTAGCTGGTAAGGCAGTAGAATTAAAAGATAGGATTCACAACAGTAAGGCAGATATAGTAGCAATTACAGAGACTAAGTTGAGTGAGGACATAAACAGTGTCACAGTTTTTCCCAAGGGCTTCAGAATACTAAGGGTCGAAAGATCTGAGAGGACTGGTGGAGGGATAGCACTGCTCATAAGTGAGAGGATTCAAGTTGAAGAAATAAACTTGGCTATAGAAAGTGAGTTCAGGGAATTTCTTGTTGCTCGCATAAATACTGGGTCAGAGAGCATTATAATAACTGTTGTATACAACCCACCAAGGAACCAAAATAGGCTTGAAATTTATGAGGAAAGTCATATAGGTACGATTGAAGTCATAAACTCAATTGTTAACATGGCGCGGGAGAAAAAATGTAGGATTTTGATTATGGGAGACTTTAATCATAAAGAGATAGATTGGATAAATCTTGACCCACACAGTGGTGAGGACTCCTTTGGGGCAAGATTCCTAGATTGCGTACAAGGGAATTTCCTACACCAACATGTAATGGAACCAACAAGAGCCAGGGGTGGGGATGAGCCATCACTACTTGATCTGGTGTTCACAGATAATGTGTTGGATATTGAAAATATTGAGTATGAACCACCAATTGGAAAGAGTGACCACTGTGTGTTGTTGATGGAGTATATCATTGAAGACATTCTTCCTGAGAGTAGAGGCACTGAGGACATGAGGAGGAACTATCAGAAAGGAGATTACATCAAAATGAATGAGCTTTTTGCAGTTATTGACTGGAGAACCTTATTTTACAACAAATCTGTACAAGAAATGTATGACATCTTTTGTGAGAAATATGGGAAGATAGTAGATTGCTGCATACCTGTCACTAAAGTAGGTGTAATTCATGCCAGAGAGAAATGGTTCGATAATGGGTGTAAAAGAGGTAAGGAGTGGAGAGACAAATGCTGGAAAAGGTATAGGAGGAGAAAAAACATAAATGCCTGGCAAACCTACAAAAGAGCAAGAAATGACTACCTAAGTAAAAGGAGAGAGGCAGAGAAAGATTATGAGAGGGACATCACCAGGAAGGCTAAAGAAAATCCCAAGCTTTTCCACAGCTTTATCAGAGGAAAACTGAAGGTAAAAGAACAGGTTTTAAGGCTAAAGAGAGCGGATGGAAGCATCACTGAGACGGACGAAGAGATCTGCAAAGAATTGAACAAGGAGTTTCAGTCAGTATTTACAGTAGAAAATACCCCACCCCCTCAGATTGCAGTGATAGAAGCTCAAGGGCCGGTATTAGAGAACATCAACCTTACAGCCACAGAGGTATGCAAAGCGCTGATGGATTTAGATGTTCATAAAGCTACAGGTCCTGATGACATATCCCCTCATGTGCTTAAAAAATGCGCAAACACAATATCAGTGGCACTAAGTATCATATTTAAGGAGTCATTGGAGTCGGGGGAGATTCCAAGATGCTGGAAACAAGCAAATGTGATACCTATCTTCAAAAAGGGAAGGAGGGATACGGCTCTGAACTATAGACCAGTTTCCTTGACCAGCATAGTTTGCAAACTTATGGAGAAACTACTAAGGAAACATATCTCTCTTCACTTGGAATCCTTCAACTTTTTGTCAGTGAGGCAACATGGCTTCAGAGAAGGAAGATCAACAGTAACAAACTTATTAGAATTTTATGATGAGGTAAGCCAAATCTTACAGGAAAGAGAGGGCTGGGCAGATTGCATATTCCTAGACTTCCAGAAAGCGTTTGACACTGTTCCACATGGGAGACTTATTAGGAAGCTGCAATCAATGGCTAGAATAGGTGGAAATGTCTTGGAATGGATAAAAACTTACTTAGAAGGAAGGGAACAGAGGGTTAGAGTAAGACACTCAGTGTCTGAATGGAGAAGAGTTAGTAGTGGAGTTCCACAGGGTTCAGTTTTAGGGCCACTTTTGTTCCTTGTATATGTAAATGACCTACCAGAGTCTGTAAATTCATTCATGAATATGTTTGCAGATGATGCAAAGATTGTGAAGAAAGTAAAAAACGAGAACAATGGTAGAGAACTTCAGGAGGATCTAAATAATCTGCATGAGTGGTCAGAAAAGTGGCTAATGAAATTCAATACTTCAAAATGTAAGGTAATGAGAATGGGTACAAGTGCAAGAAGGCCCAAGCCTGACTACTCGGTGGCTGGAGTACAACTTCAAGAGACAGAAAATGAGAGAGATCTAGGAGTAAACATACTGGCAGATTTGTCTCCAGAAATACATATAAATGGCGTAGTAAGGGCAGCATATGCATTTTTATCAAATGTAAGGGTAGCCTTCAGGCACATGGACAAGGAAATGTTCAGAAATATTTATGTAACCTATGTGAGGCCGAAACTCGAATATGCAGCCCCCTTTTGGAATCCGCACTTGAAAAAGCACATAGCTAAGCTTGAAAAAGTTCAAAGACATGCCACGAAACTGGTGCCAGAAATACGCAATCTCGGTTATGATGAGAGGCTGAGGGAATTAGACTTGCCATCACTCAAAGCTAGAAGAGTAAGGGGGGATATGGTGACAGTCTTTAAATTCCTTCATGGTTATGATAGAGTGGATAGGGATCGATATTTCGATATGGCTGGCTCTAGAACTAGAGGTCATAGTTTGAAGCTTCGGAAGAAAACTTGTTTGCAGGATGTAAGGAAATACTTTTTCAGTGTAAGAGTAGTTGATAATTGGAATTCGCTAAGCGAGGAGGTAGTTAATGCTACCTCAATCCATAGTTTTAAGGACAGGTATGATAAGTATCACTAAGTCTAAAAATGGAACCGATCAGGAGACGGGAAGATATGAGCTTTGGGCTCTTTCCCGTAAACACAATTAGGTAATCACAATTAGGTAATCACACACACACGGTCCCAAACCTCTCCCATCCATGGGTCGGGAGGAGGGGTAGCCATTAGGGGACTTAAACAGAAAATCAAGAATTTAGAGGCAATGGTTATAAGCCTTGATGATAAAATTCGGAATATGGATGGAGAAATGAAAGAGAATGAAACACTCAGAGAGCAAATAAGATCTTTGGAGGAAGCAAATAAAGCACAAGGTCAGGAGAGAAAGGAACTAGAAAAAAGAATAAAGAAGCTGGAAGGGGAAAAGAGTCAACTAGAATCTAGAATTTCTAAACAAGAAGATAAAAACAAACAGCTGAATGACAGCCTAAAGGAATTAGATGTTAGTTCACTGCTCTCTTCTGAGAGAGACGAGATTGCTGCTTGGAATGTCCAGATTAAGGAAAACATTGAACAGTTCAGAAAAGAGTTCCAGGAGCTGAATATGGAAAATGATGCCATGAAAACTTCCTTTGCTGATGCACTAAAGGGGAATGTGGCAGTAAAAGAGGCTGTAAAGGTGGTGGCACTGGAAAACATACAAACAGTTGACTATAAAGAGACAGTAATCGAAAAAATTAAAGACGTTGTGATGGAAAGGGCAAACCCACTCATCAGACAGGTACTTGATAAGGAGAAGACAGTGGTAATCTCAGGCATAAGTGAATCCCAGGAGCCAACATGGCAGGGGTGACCTGAAGAAAATATAGCTAGGGTTGTAGACCTGATAAGAAAGCTTGGAGTAGTTTGTGGTCCTGAGGATATTGTAAACATACACCAACTAGGTAAATATTCGAGGGAAGGAAAGCCGAGACCAACAAAAGTAACCTTCGAGAGAGGGGAAACATGTAGGGAAATATTGTTGAGAAAAAAAAGTCTAAAAGACCTTCAAGAATTCAAAGAAGTGTTCATTAGACGATACAGAACACATTAAGAGATGGGAAAGATAAAAAATTTGTTGCAAGAGGCATGAAGGTTAAATCATGAAAGAAATGAAGAACAGAAGAAAAATTTTCGTTACAGACTTCTTCCAGACAAAGGGGAGATAAAGAAGATAATGACAGAAGATCGGGGGATGGGGCCTCATTAAGATTGTTATACACAAATGCTGATGGATTAGCTGGTAAGGCAGTAGAATTAAAAGATAGGATTCACAACAGTAAGGCAGATATAGTAGCAATTACAGAGACTAAGTTGAGTGAGGACATAAACAGTGTCACAGTTTTTCCTAAGGGCTTCAGAATATTAAGGGTTGAAAGATCTGAGAGGACTGGTGGAGGGATAGCACTGCTCATAAGTGAAAGGATTCAAGTTGAAGAAATAAACTTGGCTATAGAAAGTGAGTTTAAGGAATTTCTTGTTGCTCGCATAAATACTGGGTCAGAGAGCATTATAATAACTGTTGTATACAACCCACCAAGGAACCAAAATAGGCTTGAAGTTTATGAGGAAAGTCATATAGGTACTATTGAAGTCATAAACTCAGTTGTTAACATGGCACAGGAAAAAAAATGTAGGATTTTGATTATGGGAGACTTTAATCATAAAGAGATAGATTGGATAAATCTTGACCCACACAGTGGTGAGGACTCATTCGGGGCAAGATTCCTAGATTGCGTACAAGGGAATTTCCTACACCAACATGTAATGGAACCAACAAGGGCCAGGGGTGGGGATGAGCCATCACTACTTGATCTAGTGTTCACAGATAATGTGTTGGATATTGAAAAAATTGAGTATGATCCACCATTTGGAAAGAGTGACCACTGTGTGTTGTTGATGGAGTATATCATTGAAGATATTCTTCCTGAGAGTAGAGGCACTGAGGACATGAGGAGGAACTATCCGAAAGGAGATTACATCAAAATGAATGAGATTTTTGCAGTTATTGACTGGAGAACCTTATTTTACAACAAATCTGTACAAGAAATGTATGACATCTTTTGTGAGAAATATGGGAAGATAGTAGATTGCTGCATACCTGTCACCAAACTAGGTGTAATTCATGCCAGAGAGAAATGGTTCGATAATGGGTGTAAAAGAGCTAAGGAGTGGAGAGACAAATGCTGGAAAAGGTATAGGAGGAGAAAAAACATAAATGCCTGGCAAACCTACAAAAGAGCAAGAAATGACTACCTAAGTAAAAGGAGAGAGGCAGAGAGAGACTATGAGAGGGACATCACCAGGAAGGCTAAAGAAAATCCCAAGCTTTTCCACAGCTTTATCAGAGGAAAACTGAAGGTAAAAGAACAGGTTTTAAGGCTAAAGAGAGCGGATGGAAGCATCACTGAGACGGATGAAGAGATCTGCAAAGAATTGAACAAGGAGTTTCAGTCAGTATTTACAGTAGAAAATACCCCACCCCCTCAGATTGCAGTGATAGAAGCTCAAGGGCCGGTATTAGAGAACATCAACCTTACAGACACAGAGGTATGCAAAGCGCTGATGGATTTAGATGTTCATAAAGCTACAGGTCCTGATGACATATCCCCTCATGTGCTTAAAAACTGCGCAAACACAATATCAGTGGCACTAAGTATCATATTTAAGGAGTCACTGGAGTCGGGGGAGATTCCAAGATGCGGGAAACAAGCAAATGAGATACCTGTCTTCAAAAAGGGAAGGAGGGATACGGCTCTGAACTATAGACCAGTTTCCTTGACCAGCATAGTTTGCAAAGTTATGGAGAAACTACTAAGGAAACATATCTCTCTTCACTTGGAATCCTTCAACTTTTTGTCAGTGAGGCAACATGGCTTCAGAGAAGGTAGATCAACAGTAACAAACTTATTAGAATTTTATGATGAGGTAAGCCAAATCTTGCAGGAAAGAGAGGGCTGGGCAGATTGCATATTCCTAGACTTCCAGAAAGCGTTTGACACTGTTCCACATGGGAGACTTATTAGGAAGCTGCAATCAATGGCTAGAATAGGTGGAAATGTTTTGGAATGGATAAAAACTTACTTAGAAGGAAGGGAACAGAGGGTTAGAGTAAGACACTCAGTGTCTGAATGGAGAAGAGTTAGTGGTGGAGTTCCACAGGGTTCAGTTTTAGGGCCACTTTTGTTCCTTGTATATGTAAATGACCTACCAGAGTCTGTAAATTCATTCATGAATATGTTTGCAGATGATGCAAAGATTGTGAAGAAAGTAAAAAACGAGAACAATGGTAGAGAACTTCAGGAGGATCTAAATAATCTGCATGAGTGGTCAGAAAAGTGGCTAATGAAATTCAATACTTCAAAATGTAAGGTAATGAGAATGGGTACAAGTGCAAGAAGGCCCAAGCTTGACTACTCGGTGGCTGGAGTACAACTTCAAGAGACAGAAAATGAGAGAGATCTAGGAGTAAACATACTGGCAGATTTGTCTCCAGAAATACATATAAATGGCATAGTAAGGGCAGCATATGCATTCTTATCAAATGTAAGGGTAGCCTTCAGGCACATGGACAAGGAAATGTTCAGAAATATTTATGTAACCTATGTGAGGCCAAAACTCGAATATGCAGCCCCCTTTTGGAATCCGCACTTGAAAAAGCACATAGCTAAGCTTGAAAAAGTTCATAGACATGCCAAGAAACTGGTGCCAGAAATACATAATCTCAGTTATGATGAGAGGCTGAGGGAATTAGACTTACCATCACTCGAAACTAGAAGAGTGAGGGGGGATATGGTGACAGTCTTTAAATTCCTTCATGGTTATGATAGAGTGGATAGGGATCGATATTTTGATATGGCTGGCTCTAGAACTAGAGGTCATAGTTTGAAGCTTCGTAAGAAAACTTCTTTGCAGGATGTAAGGAAATACTTTTTCAGTGTAAGAGTAGTTGATAATTGGAATTTGCTAAGCGAGGAGGTAGTTAATGCTATCTCAATCCATAGTTTTAAGGACAGGTATGATAAGTATCACTAAGTCTAAAATGGAACCGATCAGGAGACAGGAAGATACGAGCTTTGGGCTCTTTCCCGTAAACACAATTAGGTAATCACAATTAGGTAATCACACGCACTGAGGACATGAGGAGGAACTATCCGAAAGGAGATTACATCAAAATGAATGAGATTTTTGCAGTTATTGACTGGAGAACCTTATTTTACAACAAATCTATACAAGAAATGTATGACATCTTTTGTGAGAAATATGGGAAGATAGTAGATTGCTGCATACCTGTCACCAAACTAGGTGTAATTCATGCCAGAGAGAAATGGTTCAATAATGGGTGTAAAAGAGCTAAGGAGTGGAGAGACAAATGCTGGAAAAGGTATAGGAGGAGAAAAATCATAAATGCCTGGCAAACCTACAAAAGAGCAAGAAATGACTACCTAAGTAAAAGGAGAGAGGCAGAGAGAGACTATGAGAGGGACATCACCAGGAAGGCTAAAGAAAATCCCAAGCTTTTCCACAGCTTTATCAGAGGAAAACTGAAGGTAAAAGAACAGGTTTTAAGGCTAAAGAGAGCGGATGGAAGCATCACTGAGACGGATGAAGAGATCTGCAAAGAATTGAACAAGGAGTTTCAGTCAGTATTTACAGTAGAAAATACCCCACCCCCTCAGATTGCAGTGATAGAAGCTCAAGGGCCGGTATTAGAGAACATCAACCTTACAGCCACAGAGGTATGCAAAGCGCTGATGGATTTAGATGTTCATAAAGCTACAGGTCCTGATGACATATCCCCTCATGTGCTTAAAAACTGCGCAAACACAATATCAGTGGCACTAAGTATCATATTTAAGGAGTCACTGGAGTCGGGGGAGATTCCAAGATGCGGGAAACAAGCAAATGAGATACCTGTCTTCAAAAAGGGAAGGAGGGATACGGCTCTGAACTATAGACCAGTTTCCTTGACCAGCATAGTTTGCAAAGTTATGGAGAAACTACTAAGGAAACATATCTCTCTTCACTTGGAATCCTTCAACTTTTTGTCAGTGAGGCAACATGGCTTCAGAGAAGGTAGATCAACAGTAACAAACTTATTAGAATTTTATGATGAGGTAAGCCAAATCTTGCAGGAAAGAGAGGGCTGGGCAGATTGCATATTCCTAGACTTCCAGAAAGCGTTTGACACTGTTCCACATGGGAGACTTATTAGGAAGCTGCAATCAATGGCTAGAATAGGTGGAAATGTTTTGGAATGGATAAAAACTTACTTAGAAGGAAGGGAACAGAGGGTTAGAGTAAGACACTCAGTGTCTGAATGGAGAAGAGTTAGTGGTGGAGTTCCACAGGGTTCAGTTTTAGGGCCACTTTTGTTCCTTGTATATGTAAATGACCTACCAGAGTCTGTAAATTCATTCATGAATATGTTTGCAGATGATGCAAAGATTGTGAAGAAAGTAAAAAACGAGAACAATGGTAGAGAACTTCAGGAGGATCTAAATAATCTGCATGAGTGGTCAGAAAAGTGGCTAATGAAATTCAATACTTCAAAATGTAAGGTAATGAGAATGGGTACAAGTGCAAGAAGGCCCAAGCTTGACTACTCGGTGGCTGGAGTACAACTTCAAGAGACAGAAAATGAGAGAGATCTAGGAGTAAACATACTGGCAGATTTGTCTCCAGAAATACATATAAATGGCATAGTAAGGGCAGCATATGCATTCTTATCAAATGTAAGGGTAGCCTTCAGGCACATGGACAAGGAAATGTTCAGAAATATTTATGTAACCTATGTGAGGCCAAAACTCGAATATGCAGCCCCCTTTTGGAATCCGCACTTGAAAAAGCACATAGCTAAGCTTGAAAAAGTTCATAGACATGCCAAGAAACTGGTGCCAGAAATACATAATCTCAGTTATGATGAGAGGCTGAGGGAATTAGACTTACCATCACTCGAAACTAGAAGAGTGAGGGGGGATATGGTGACAGTCTTTAAATTCCTTCATGGTTATGATAGAGTGGATAGGGATCGATATTTTGATATGGCTGGCTCTAGAACTAGAGGTCATAGTTTGAAGCTTCGTAAGAAAACTTCTTTGCAGGATGTAAGGAAATACTTTTTCAGTGTAAGAGTAGTTGATAATTGGAATTTGCTAAGCGAGGAGGTAGTTAATGCTATCTCAATCCATAGTTTTAAGGACAGGTATGATAAGTATCACTAAGTCTAAAATGGAACCGATCAGGAGACAGGAAGATACGAGCTTTGGGCTCTTTCCCGTAAACACAATTAGGTAATCACAATTAGGTAATCACACGCACTGAGGACATGAGGAGGAACTATCCGAAAGGAGATTACATCAAAATGAATGAGATTTTTGCAGTTATTGACTGGAGAACCTTATTTTACAACAAATCTATACAAGAAATGTATGACATCTTTTGTGAGAAATATGGGAAGATAGTAGATTGCTGCATACCTGTCACCAAACTAGATGTAATTCATGCCAGAGAGAAATGGTTCAATAATGGGTGTAAAAGAGCTAAGGAGTGGAGAGACAAATGCTGGAAAAGGTATAGGAGGAGAAAAATCATAAATGCCTGGCAAACCTACAAAAGAGCAAGAAATGACTACCTAAGTAAAAGGAGAGAGGCAGAGAGAGACTATGAGAGGGACATCACCAGGAAGGCTAAAGAAAATCCCAAGCTTTTCCACAGCTTTATCAGAGGAAAACTGAAGGTAAAAGAACAGGTTTTAAGGCTAAAGAGAGCGGATGGAAGCATCACTGAGACGGATGAAGAGATCTGCAAAGAATTGAACAAGGAGTTTCAGTCAGTATTTACAGTAGAAAATACCCCACCCCCTCAGATTGCAGTGATAGAAGCTCAAGGGCCGGTATTAGAGAACATCAACCTTACAGCCACAGAGGTATGCAAAGCGCTGATGGATTTAGATGTTCATAAAGCTACAGGTCCTGATGACATATCCCCTCATGTGCTTAAAAACTGCGCAAACACAATATCAGTGGCACTAAGTATCATATTTAAGGAGTCACTGGAGTCGGGGGAGATTCCAAGATGCGGGAAACAAGCAAATGAGATACCTGTCTTCAAAAAGGGAAGGAGGGATACGGCTCTGAACTATAGACCAGTTTCCTTGACCAGCATAGTTTGCAAAGTTATGGAGAAACTACTAAGGAAACATATCTCTCTTCACTTGGAATCCTTCAACTTTTTGTCAGTGAGGCAACATGGCTTCAGAGAAGGTAGATCAACAGTAACAAACTTATTAGAATTTTATGATGAGGTAAGCCAAATCTTGCAGGAAAGAGAGGGCTGGGCAGATTGCATATTCCTAGACTTCCAGAAAGCGTTTGACACTGTTCCACATGGGAGACTTATTAGGAAGCTGCAATCAATGGCTAGAATAGGTGGAAATGTTTTGGAATGGATAAAAACTTACTTAGAAGGAAGGGAACAGAGGGTTAGAGTAAGACACTCAGTGTCTGAATGGAGAAGAGTTAGTGGTGGAGTTCCACAGGGTTCAGTTTTAGGGCCACTTTTGTTCCTTGTATATGTAAATGACCTACCAGAGTCTGTAAATTCATTCATGAATATGTTTGCAGATGATGCAAAGATTGTGAAGAAAGTAAAAAACGAGAACAATGGTAGAGAACTTCAGGAGGATCTAAATAATCTGCATGAGTGGTCAGAAAAGTGGCTAATGAAATTCAATACTTCAAAATGTAAGGTAATGAGAATGGGTACAAGTGCAAGAAGGCCCAAGCTTGACTACTCGGTGGCTGGAGTACAACTTCAAGAGACAGAAAATGAGAGAGATCTAGGAGTAAACATACTGGCAGATTTGTCTCCAGAAATACATATAAATGGCATAGTAAGGGCAGCATATGCATTCTTATCAAATGTAAGGGTAGCCTTCAGGCACATGGACAAGGAAATGTTCAGAAATATTTATGTAACCTATGTGAGGCCAAAACTCGAATATGCAGCCCCCTTTTGGAATCCGCACTTGAAAAAGCACATAGCTAAGCTTGAAAAAGTTCATAGACATGCCAAGAAACTGGTGCCAGAAATACATAATCTCAGTTATGATGAGAGGCTGAGGGAATTAGACTTACCATCACTCGAAACTAGAAGAGTGAGGGGGGATATGGTGACAGTCTTTAAATTCCTTCATGGTTATGATAGAGTGGATAGGGATCGATATTTTGATATGGCTGGCTCTAGAACTAGAGGTCATAGTTTGAAGCTTCGTAAGAAAACTTCTTTGCAGGATGTAAGGAAATACTTTTTCAGTGTAAGAGTAGTTGATAATTGGAATTTGCTAAGCGAGGAGGTAGTTAATGCTATCTCAATCCATAGTTTTAAGGACAGGTATGATAAGTATCACTAAGTCTAAAATGGAACCGATCAGGAGACGGGAAGATACGAGCTTTGGGCTCTTTCCCGTAAACACAATTAGGTAATCACAATTAGGTAATCACACGCACTGAGGACATGAGGAGGAACTATCCGAAAGGAGATTACATCAAAATGAATGAGATTTTTGCAGTTATTGACTGGAGAACCTTATTTTACAACAAATCTATACAAGAAATGTATGACATCTTTTGTGAGAAATATGGGAAGATAGTAGATTGCTGCATACCTGTCACCAAACTAGGTGTAATTCATGCCAGAGAGAAATGGTTCAATAATGGGTGTAAAAGAGCTAAGGAGTGGAGAGACAAATGCTGGAAAAGGTATAGGAGGAGAAAAATCATAAATGCCTGGCAAACCTACAAAAGAGCAAGAAATGACTACCTAAGTAAAAGGAGAGAGGCAGAGAGAGACTATGAGAGGGACATCACCAGGAAGGCTAAAGAAAATCCCAAGCTTTTCCACAGCTTTATCAGAGGAAAACTGAAGGTAAAAGAACAGGTTTTAAGGCTAAAGAGAGCGGATGGAAGCATCACTGAGACGGATGAAGAGATCTGCAAAGAATTGAACAAGGAGTTTCAGTCAGTATTTACAGTAGAAAATACCCCACCCCCTCAGATTGCAGTGATAGAAGCTCAAGGGCCGGTATTAGAGAACATCAACCTTACAGCCACAGAGGTATGCAAAGCGCTGATGGATTTAGATGTTCATAAAGCTACAGGTCCTGATGACATATCCCCTCATGTGCTTAAAAACTGCGCAAACACAATATCAGTGGCACTAAGTATCATATTTAAGGAGTCACTGGAGTCGGGGGAGATTCCAAGATGCGGGAAACAAGCAAATGAGATACCTGTCTTCAAAAAGGGAAGGAGGGATACGGCTCTGAACTATAGACCAGTTTCCTTGACCAGCATAGTTTGCAAAGTTATGGAGAAACTACTAAGGAAACATATCTCTCTTCACTTGGAATCCTTCAACTTTTTGTCAGTGAGGCAACATGGCTTCAGAGAAGGTAGATCAACAGTAACAAACTTATTAGAATTTTATGATGAGGTAAGCCAAATCTTGCAGGAAAGAGAGGGCTGGGCAGATTGCATATTCCTAGACTTCCAGAAAGCGTTTGACACTGTTCCACATGGGAGACTTATTAGGAAGCTGCAATCAATGGCTAGAATAGGTGGAAATGTTTTGGAATGGATAAAAACTTACTTAGAAGGAAGGGAACAGAGGGTTAGAGTAAGACACTCAGTGTCTGAATGGAGAAGAGTTAGTGGTGGAGTTCCACAGGGTTCAGTTTTAGGGCCACTTTTGTTCCTTGTATATGTAAATGACCTACCAGAGTCTGTAAATTCATTCATGAATATGTTTGCAGATGATGCAAAGATTGTGAAGAAAGTAAAAAACGAGAACAATGGTAGAGAACTTCAGGAGGATCTAAATAATCTGCATGAGTGGTCAGAAAAGTGGCTAATGAAATTCAATACTTCAAAATGTAAGGTAATGAGAATGGGTACAAGTGCAAGAAGGCCCAAGCTTGACTACTCGGTGGCTGGAGTACAACTTCAAGAGACAGAAAATGAGAGAGATCTAGGAGTAAACATACTGGCAGATTTGTCTCCAGAAATACATATAAATGGCATAGTAAGGGCAGCATATGCATTCTTATCAAATGTAAGGGTAGCCTTCAGGCACATGGACAAGGAAATGTTCAGAAATATTTATGTAACCTATGTGAGGCCAAAACTCGAATATGCAGCCCCCTTTTGGAATCCGCACTTGAAAAAGCACATAGCTAAGCTTGAAAAAGTTCAAAGACATGCCAAGAAACTGGTGCCAGAAATACGCAATCTCAGTTATGATGAGAGGCTGAGGGAATTAGACTTACCATCACTCGAAGCTAGAAGAGTGAGGGGGGATATGGTGACAGTCTTTAAATTCCTTCATGGTTATGATAGAGTGGATAGGGATCGATATTTTGATATGGCTGGCTCTAGAACTAGAGGTCATAGTTTGAAGCTTCGTAAGAAAACTTCTTTGCAGGATGTAAGGAAATATTTTTCAGTGTAAGAGTAGTTGATAATTGGAATTCGCTAAGCGAGGAGGTAGTTAATGCTATCTCAATCCATAGCTTTAAGGACAGGTATGATAAGTATCACTAAGTCTAAAATGGAACCGATCAGGAGACGGGAAGATACGAGCTTTGGGCTCTTTCCCGTAAACGCAATTAGGTAATCAATTAGGTAATCACACGCTATTAGGTAATCACACAGTACACATAGTACACACATCCCAGTATCTCTTAAATTTTTCCTTGTGTTTTTGAGTGACTAAGTGCTTAGTGGAAAACTTTAACATAATTTCCCTAAATAAGAAATCCTGCAGAGTATTGTGGGTAAAAAACCTTTATTTGTTGTATGACGAGACTGTCCAAAATATTAAAGGAAAAAATTGAGAACATTTTCGTGAGGGGAAAGAGAAGAAGCTGTCCTGTTCTGAATGAAGGAAATTTAGACAAATTGCCAGAGGTGAAGCAATCACATCACATTACCTAATTTTTTGTGTAAATTGGGGAGAGCTCTAAAGCTGTTTACCTGATCCTGTGGGTCCATATATTGATAAAATCCGTATCCTTCCGATTTATATTAACTTGTTAGTTAGTTTGATACACGAAATAATTGAATAATTAAATAAATACCAAAAATACACCTGTCAACAGTACTGAACTAAGTTGCCAAGTAGCACAGCTGTCTTATTTTCTTCATTTTTTTTCTTTTCTTTTAGCTTTCTCTTTTACTATTTTTTATTTTGTATATATATTGAGTTAAATGTAAAGTCTGATCATGTGATAACATATCTCGGTGAGCAAGTGAGTTTATCAGTTAAAGAAGAATATATAGCAGAAACAGGTGGGTGCCTTCTCAGATACAAATTTGAATTTTCCTGCAAGTTGACTTTTGCTTTTGTTATTGTTAGCATTTTTTTTCTTTTTATCCTCAAATTACCATATTCATATTTTTAAGTTAAGATGTGTGTTACCAAAAAAGAGATAAATTGAGTCACTAAATAGCACTCATATGAAGATATAAAAATTCTGTGTGAAGCTTAAATAAAAGTTTTTCTCTCTTTTTTTCTTTTTCTCTTCTTCTTTCTATATTCTGTGAGATGGAAAACATAAGAATGAGGCCATCAATGTCCCAAACCTCTCCCACCCATGGGTCAGGTGGAGGGGTAGCTATTAGGAGACTAAAACAGAAAATCAAGGATTTAGAGGCAATGGTTATAAGCCTTGATGATAAAATTTGGAATATGGATAGAGAAATGAAAGAGAATGAAACACTCAGAGAGGAAATAAGACATTTGGAGGAAGCAAATAAAGCACAAGAGCAGGAGAGAAAGGAACTAGAAAAATGAATAAAGAAGCTGGAAGGGGAAAAGAGTGAACTAGAAACTAGAATTTCTAAACAAGAATATAAAAACAAACAGGTGAATGACAACCTAAATGAATTAGATGTTAGTTCACTGCTCTCTTCTGAGAGAGACGAGATTACAGCTTGGAATGTCCAAATTAAGGAAAACATTGAACAGTTTAGAAAAGAGGTCCAGGAGCTGAATATGGAACATGATGCCATGAAAACTTCCTTTGCTGGTGCACTAAAGGGGAATGTGGCAGCAAAAGAGGCTGCAGAGGTGTTGGCACTGGAAAACATACAAACAGTTGACTATAAAGAGACAGTAATAAAAAAAATGAAAGACGTTGTAATGGAAAGGGTAAATCCACTGATTAAACAGGCACTTGATAAAGAGAAGACAGTGGTTATATCAGGCATAAGCGAATCCCAGGAGCCAACATGGCAGGGGAGACTTGAAGAAAATAAGGCTAGGGTTGTAGACATGATAAGAAAGCTTGGAGTTGTTTGTGGTCCTGAGGATATTGTAAACATTCACCAACTAGGCAAATATTCGAGGGAAGGAGAGCCGAGACCAACAAAAGTAACCTTTGAGAGAAGGGAAATATGTAGGGATATATTGTTGAGAAAAAAGGGTCTAAAAGACTTTCAAGGATTTAAAGAAGTGTTCATTAGACGATACAGAACACAGGAAGAGATGGGAAAAATAAAAAACTTGTTGCTGCAAAAGGCTAGAAGGTTAAATGAGGAATGAAATGAAGAAGAGAAGAAAAATTTTCATTTCAGAATTCTTCCAGAAAAAGGGGAGATAAAGAAAATAATGACAGAAGATCAGGGGATGGGGCCTCATTAAGATTGTTATACACAAATGCTGATGGATTAGCTGGTAAGGCAGTAGAATTAAAAGATAGGATTCACAACAGTAAGGCAGATATAGTAGCAATCACAGAGACTAAGTTGAGTGAGGACATAAACAGTGTCACAGTTATTCCAAAGGGCTTCAGCATATTAAGGATTGAAAGATCTGAGAGGATTGGTGGAGGGATAGCACTGCTCATAAGTGAAAGGATTCAAGTTGAGGAAATAAACTTGGCTATAGAAAGTGAGTTCAAGGAATTTCTTGTTGCTCGCATAAATACTGGGACAGAGAGCATTATACTAACTGTTGTATATAACCCACCAAGGAACCAGAATAGACTTGAAGTTTATGAGGAAAGTCATATAGGTACTATTGAAGTCATAAACTCAGTTGCTAACATGGCACGGGAGAGAAAATGTTGGATTTTGATATGGGAGATTTTAATCATAAAGAGATAGATTGGATAAATCTTGACCCACACAGTGGTGAGGACTCATTCGGGGCAAGATTCCTAGATTGTGAACAAGGGAATTTTCTACACCAACATGGAATGGAACCAATGAGGGCCAGGGGTGTGGATGAGCCATCACTACTTGATCTAGTATTCACAGATAATGTGTTGGATATTGAAAAAATGGAGTATGAACCACCAATTGGAAAGAGTGACCACTGTGTGTTCTTGATGGAGTATATCATTGAAGATATTCTGCCTGAGAGTAGAGGCACTGAGGACATGATGAGGAACTATCCGAAAGGAGGTTACATCAAAATGAATGAGATTTTTGCAGTTATTGACTGGAGAACCTTATTTTACAACAAATCTGTACAAGAAATGTATGACATCTTTTGTGATAAATATGGGAAGATAGTAGATTGCTGCATACCTGTCACCAAACTAGGTGTAATTCATGCCAGAGAGAAATGGTTCGATAATGAGTGTAAAAGAGCTAAGGAGTGGAGAGACAAATGCTGGAAAAGGCATAGGAGGAGAAAAAACATAAATGCCTGGCAAACCTACAAAAGAGCAAGAAATGACTACCTAAGTAAAAGAAGAGAGGCAGAGAGAGACTATGAGAGGGACATCACCAGGAAGGCTAAAGATATCCCAAGCTTTTCCACAGCTTTATCAGAGGAAAACTGAAGGTAAAAGAACAAGTTTTAAGGCTTAGGAGAGAGGATGGAAGCATCACTGAGACGGATGAAGAGATCTGCAAAGAATTGAACAAGGAGTTTCAGTCAGTATTTACAGTAGAAAATAAAAAATACCCCACCCCCTCAGATTGCAGAGATAGAAGCTCAAGGGACGGTATTAGAGAACATCAACTTTACAGACACAGAGGTATGCAAAGCGCTGATGGATTTAGATGTTCATAAAGCTACAGGTCCTGATGACATATCCCCTCATGTGCTTAAAAAATGCGCAAACACAATATCAGTGGCACTAAGTATCATATTTAAGGAGTCACTGGAGTCGGGGGAGATTCCAAGATGCGGGAAACAAGCAAATGTGATACCTATCTTCAAAAAGGGAAGGAGGGATACGGCTCTGAACTATAGACCAGTTTCCTTGACCAGCATAGTTTGCAAAGTTATGGAGAAACTACTAAGGAAACATATCTCTCTACACTTGGAATCCTTCAACTTTTTGTCAGTGAGGCAACATGGCTTCAGAGAAGGCAGATCAACAGTAACAAACTTATTAGCATTTTATGATGAGGTAAGCCAAATCTTACAGGAAAGAGAGGGCTGGGCAGATTGCATATTCCTAGACTTCCAGAAAGCGTTTGACACTGTTCCACATGGGAGACTTATTAGGAAGCTGCAATCAATGGCTAGAATAGGTGGAAATGTTTTGGAATGGATAAAAACTTACTTAGAAGGAAGGGAACAGAGGGTTAGAGTAAGACACTCAGTGTCTGAATGGAGAAGAGTTAGTAGTGGAGTTCCACAGGGTTCAGTTTTAGGGCCACTTTTGTTCCTTGTATATGTAAATGACCTACCAGAGTCTGTAAATTCATTCATGAATATGTTTGCAGATGATGCAAAGATTGTGAAGAAAGTAAAAATTGAGAACAATGGTAGAGAACTTCAGGAGGATCTAAATAATCTGCATGAGTGGTCAGAAAAGTGGCTAATGAAATTCAATACTTCAAAATGTAAGGTAATGAGAATGGGTACAAGTGCAAGAAGGCCCAAGCTTGACTACTCGGTGGCTGGAGTACAACTTCAAGAGACAGAAAATGAGAGAGATCTAGGAGTAAACATACTGGCAGATTTGTCTCCAGAAATACATATAAATGGCATAGTAAGGGCAGCATATGCATTCTTATCAAATGTAAGGGTAGCCTTCAGGCACATGGACAAGGAAATGTTCAGAAATATTTATGTAACCTATGTGAGGCCAAAACTCGAATATGCAGCCCCCTTTTGGAATCCGCACTTGAAAAAGCACATAGCTAAGCTTGAAAAAGTTCATAGACATGCCAAGAAACTGGTGCCAGAAATACATAATCTCAGT
>JAXCGZ010008772.1:0-23037 GCA_037179515.1 Halocaridina rubra
TTCGTTTGTAATACCTAAAATATGTAGTTTTTTCCTAGTTGAATTCCCAAGAAGGCTGCCATAACTGGAAAGCCCATTCAAAATCTCATTTTCTACCAACTTTAGTTTAAAAATAAGGACAAAACTACTTTCTAACAAGAAAATAAACCGATATTTACCAATTATTGACATATACCCAATGACCCATTTGGTATAAGTACCAATTATTTCAAAATTGCAGTAACACACACACTATTTATTGACAACTCACTCGCGTGTTTTCGTATCCATTGACAGGAGGAGGTTATTGGAACAGCAGCTTTTCAACTCATCCGTATACCTTCTCCCGATTTTGTATGTGTTTATTTCGATATTTCACCTACTTAACGCATTATAAAACACAATTTTAGCAAATAGAACATTTTATTTACATACATTTTTATTTTTTTTTACAAATTAAAATCACTTAAGCTGCATAAAAGTTAACTTTAGGTTATATTTAAGTGATGAAGGCAGGAATACGAACACCCCATGAAATCCCGAGACTTTGAGCCTCACTTAGCTATACTGCGTTCAAGCTAAACTGGTAATTCGCAAATAATTATTGTGTTAAAGTAATTATTTAATAATGCGATGGGTATCATGACGCCTTGCCGAACTGAATATGATATTAGTTGCACTAATAATTAAATTTTTAACTAGTTTTTTTATTATAGATGATGGAGAGAGAATTAGCAAATAATATAATAATAATGAGTTGCGACCTCGTAAGTAAATGTTCAACTAATATTTTCACGTTATTTATATTACTCTCTCTCTCTCTCTCTCTCTCTCTCTCTCTCTCTCTCTCTCTCTCTCTCTCTCTCTCTCTCTCTCTCATTTTTTTTCTTTTATTTTTTAAATGAAAAATTTACAATATTTACAATTGTAAAATGATTACAAAATTACATTGGAAAATTCCTCTCTCTCTCTCTCTCTCTCTCTCTCTCTCTCTCTCTCTCTCTCTCTCTCTCATTAGAGCCAGAGGAAGTCCTCCACTCACTTGACACTTGTCTTTGGTGACTTTAAACGTAATGGCAGATCTATCATGTGATAAATAGATGTAGTGAAAAGAACACTTGGGTGCACATGGTACATCAGTGGAGGAGGGAAGAGCGAGTCTAAGAGATAAGGATGAGGGGAGTGAGACCGCAAATAGCTAACGCGATGGAAATCTGGTTGTGTAGGGGATTGTGTGGGGTTTGCCAAGATATGAAGCAATAGGGTTAAGACAGCTATGACTATCGGTCCTCACGGCAGAAGATCTAGCCCACTTACCTTGTTACTGACCCATATATTATGGTGGTGATGGGGAAATTGCCCTTTTTCCCATGGGGCTGGGAATATTTGGGGTGATTCGGCTTCTGGTGAATGAGTACTTTGACTCGACCATCCCTTTTACAACTGGGATTATTGACATCGTTAGAGAACATTTGGAAGGTTGTCAATGAATAGTTGATGACTGGGAATAACTAAGCATGGAATATTTAAATACAAAATGCATTCATACGGATCTTGTAAAGATAAAGAACCCCAAGGTCATTTGGGGTTATTCATGTTTACAAGACAAGTCTTGGAGTTCGTCATAGTTACAAGGTAGTTATAGGGGTTCTTTGTGTTTACAAGGTAATTGTTAGTTGTTTTTCCTTTTACTTGCATTTGGGTGTTTGTGTAAATAAATGTTTCGTATTCTTACTTTTGTTTTTCATTCCTATATGATTTCAGTTGGTTATTATAAAGACAAACAACGAGTTATTCAACTTTACAAGATTAATCACAGGGTCACTTCACAAGTTTGGTTATGACGTTATTCAACTTGAGCAACCTTACATAAGGTTGTTGGGGTGGCTTATCTTGACAAGATTCATTCACACTATCAAGGAAACATTTTTGTTGGGTGACCGACCAGGAGACTTGGAACTACAAGAATAAGGCTCTTTCCCGTAAACACAAGCAGGTACTTGCATACATGGAAACACACACACACACACACACACACACACACAATTGTCACTTGCAACACACACACTTGTCACTTGCATATACAATTCCATATTTAATAACAGTGTTGTCTTACATTCTCCCATAGGCCTATATGATTTTGCAAACTGGAATATAACCAGTTTCACTCTCTGGTAGAAAATTTAATTATTAATGCAAACTACAGCCATATTCAGTTCGGCAGGTTGTTATAATATCCATCGTGTTATTAAATAATAACGATAACACAATAATTACTTTCGAATTACCATTTTAGCTTGAACACAGTATAGCTAAGCGAGGCTCAAAAGGCAGGTATTTCATGCGGTGTTCGTACTCCTGCTTTCATCACTTAAATATAACCTAAATTAAAATTTAATATAGTTTAAGTGATTTTAACTAGTGACAAAATGAAATTTAAATAACTGAAAAATATTTCATTTACTAATATTGTGTTACATAATGCTATAAATAAGTTAAATATAGAAATAAGTAAATAAAAAGCCGAGGGAACGAATACGGATGAGGTGAAAAGCGGCTGTTCCAATAACCTCCTCCCTCCAAAGGACATTATAAAACGGGGTTGCGTTGACAGTAAGATTGTGTAGGTGTGTGTAGCTGAAATTTTGAGATAATTGGTACTTATGCGAAATTGGTGATTGGCAATTGCTAGTTATTGGTAAATATTGATATACTTATTGTTAGGAAGTAGTTTTGTCCCAATATTTGAACTGGCATTGGTAGAATATGAGATTTTGAATGGGGTTTCCAGCAGTGGTGTCCTAGGGAATTCAACTAGAAAGACAAAATACATATTTTAGGCATTAAAAACGAAATAGTGTTGTTTCACATATATTCTGAGTAGCAGCTATTATGCGGGCCAAAGGTATTTCTCGCACCAGCTAGCCCAATAACTAATTAGCGGTTGTGAGGAAAGTTGCCATGTGAAGAAGTGTTTGGGGTAAACCAGCTGCGGCTGTTGGGCATCACTGTAGATTACCCTTGCCCACCTACCTTGTTGGTGATTCAAGCTGTGTGGAAGGGGGAAAATGTGGCAACCCTTTACCCCAGGGAGCTAAGAGGAGTAGAGTTATGTGTGGATTGTGGTGAATGTGTTTCTTGGCTCGACCACTCCCTTACAAGGGGGAATGGGGCTATGTACATAGCTAGGCCTAGTCAAGTTCATCAGTAATTTTATACTTGTGAGCAGACAAGTTTAGTTATGGACTACTAGCCTCACATTCTTTGAATCTAGGCCCTTTTTTATTTCCTTGTGTTGAAAGTTGAAGAAACTTTTATTTCTGCACTTAGGTTTGAATGACAATCTTGACCATCCTAGTTGATTATTGCTTCAAACAAAATTATTGGTCTACTTCTCACCATCTCCCCATAACTATGCTGTTATACTGGTAATCTGTCTCACTTGCCATTTGTTGTCCTCTGACTTAACCAAACTTATCCAACCTAACTGGGTTAAGTTAGATTTTTTTTCTTGGTTAGAATAGGTAAGGTTACAATAGGCTACAAATAGTGAGGTAAACCACACACTGCTATAGCACCAATTCATCCTTAGCTGTCCATTATGTTAACAAGATTTGGAGTTTATTATTCATCACCATTTGGTAGCTTACCTTTAAAAAATAGTGTCACTGGTGATTACCAGTTTTATCAATGGTAAAACATTTAGGTGTTTTGGTAGTTATAGAATTTTCAAAATTCTACCATTCTGGTGAATGTTGTTGACTTCATGATTTGTCCCCCACACACTGGTAGCAATGTTGTTTTAGATTCTCCTCCCACGGATGGGTGGAACGGGTCATGGAGGACCATAGCCAGCTGGCACAGGCCCCACCTCCCACTGTGGTGCCCAGCCACAGCAGTAACCTCCCCAGTAAACCGCTTAAACACTCTTGCCTGGACGAGGCGCGATCTGTTGACCTCGCAAATTCGAGGCCAGCGTGTTACCACTGTACTAGCCAGGAGGCTACTGGTAGCATGCAGTATTCCAATTACTCTTAGAGCCATTGGTCTTGGTGTCCAAGTGTAACCTTATAGAGAGTATAGCTTATTTTTAGGTTGTTGCTCTCAAAGAAGGTATCAGCCCTTCCACTAATTAAAAGGTGCAGAACTCTCCAGCAGCAGAATTGTTGTAAAAATTTTATGGATAATTGTTTACTTTCACACCCAAAATGAGTGATGTGATAAAAAATATAAAAAATTTCAATAATGGTTAAAAAGTAATAGGATCAATCTGATGTCATGTAGGTGCTTAATCAGGGATTGAGGCAGCAGGCAGGTTAGCCTAATCTAACTTAACCAAATGTATATTAGGTCAACCTACCTTTTGTCTCACTTCCCTATTAATTGACCACAAAAGACATCAGGTGCCTAATCTGGGATTGATCCAAATAATAATTTCCATAATCATCTTGTTTAATATCTGGAGTGAAGTAACCGTACCTAAATAATAAACACGATATTTTCCTAACTGGGGCGTGAAAGTAAATATTTTGCAAAATATGCATATTCCTACCCTTCCTGTTTTTATTAATAATCTCTCTCTCTCTCTCTCTCTCTCTCTCTCTCTCTCTCTCTCTCTCTCTCTCTCTCTCTCTCTCTCTCTCTCTCTCTCTCTCTCTCTCTCTCTCTCTCTCATTGAAGTCCTTATTCAACATAGCAAATATCCTTGGTAACAGAAGATCAAGACCATTATATATATTTTTTTTAAAGAAACATGTATGTGATAAGTTACCTACCTCAGAGTGTGTACTTAATAAGCTCTTTGAAAATATTGACCAATTTCTACTAAATATCACTGCTCTGTTGTCCACCTCTGGACATGACTAAGTAAATTTTTCTTATTTTAGAAAAAACAAGGCTTGAACTCCTGATTTCTGGGCTGGCAGATTAGTCTAAAATCATAAAGACTTCGAACATACTTGAAATATAAGTAACTCATAAAAAGTGGATTGCAATATATTATAGTGACTACAGCTATACCCCTGTATGAATCATGCTCAAGGAGTTAAAGGTATGGAAAATACTGAATTATCACAATATTAAAGCCTCCCTCATATGTAGCTTATAAAACTTGCTTATTTTATTGCTTTTATGATTTTTTGTGATTTAGTCTCAGTTAGCAGCTAGTAAATGCTTATATAGTATTTAAGCATGACATTTAATTACAGAGTTGCATTAAATATATAATTGATATTGGGTTGTCTTCCCAATGGACCCAAATTCCTTCATGCCTCTTACTGTGGTAAAAGGTGAAATTTTCAGAGAGTCATGTTGAGGATATGTAAAGGACAGCAGGGATGTCTCATATCCTGTCCCATGCCGAATTAGCTGGTACAATAATGAGTAAAGAATTAGAAATGACTGGTCATTGGTGTAACTATGTATAAGCATAGGCATTTGTTTACTTGTTCTGTACAGGGTTGGAAAAAAATAGATTTTGAGTCGACTGTTATGACACGCAGGGGAATGAGGAGGTAGTATTCTTACTCTCCTCTCTCAAGGGGAACTAATCAAGTACCAGCATATAATCGCTAATTCATTGCCAAGGAATAGAATTACAGTACATTCATTTCCATTGGAAGAAATTTTGTAGCTGAGTATTTAATTGAATGGACTTAGACGTATTACCATATTTTGCAAAAACAAACCATTCTTATTTAAATCATGATGTTTTTACTCTGATTTAAATCAGGTGATTCAAATTATTAGAACCCTGGTTTTATGTAGACATCCTGTAATTTCAAAAGGTGTTCTAGAAAGATATCTTGCAAATTCATAATTTTTTCAATAAAAATCCTGCAATTTCACTTTGTATCATTGATACTTATCCTTCAAAATCGCCAGGTGTTTTCATTTATAAAGAAGGTATATAATTAGGTCATTCAACATGACAAGTTGATTTAAGAATTATTGATAAATTTTTACTTCACATTCCCTGTTGGTATAAAAAGATGCTGAAATTTAGTATAATATAAGGTTAGGTTTAATCTGATCAACTAGATTAACTAGATTAGTTCACCCCAATCATTTCCCTCGCTTCGGGGTGTGAAGGTACACATATATATCAATATGTTTATCAATACAGTCGCAATATTTTTGTAATGTGCCGTATAAAAAAAAGAATATATAATATCTGTGTGATAGAGAGTCCTTACTGATGTGAAGTTCATTGTTTAATAAGGCATCGTTCATAATATTTATTACTGAAACTAGCGTTTTAATACAGAGTCTTCCTTCCAAATATGAATACTGTACAGAAGCTCCCCTACTTACGAACAGAAGATACAAACGAAAACTCGTGTATTTCAGTACTGTACTGTAGTATTGCATTAGTATTATCGTAATTCAGTTTTAATGTATGCTTTGCTTTATGTAGTACAGTACAGCATATATATGTACTGTTCTGTATATTTTTTTTACCAAAGCACAACTTAAGGACAACTCTACTTACAAACAGACTTCTGGAACCTAACTCGTTTGCAAGTTGGGGAGTGTCTGTATATGATAGTGGAATAGGATAATAGTATGTATTAAACTGTAGTATACTAGAGTGTCTCTGTGGTTAAAGCACTCGACTCGTTAAAGACAGTCCCATGATTGACCTTACCACGTGGCGTTAGGAAGGGCTTCCAGTCTTTATTCCCAAGCTTCAACCTGTCTCTGTTCACTCCCTTAATGTGGATTAGCATTGCCACACAAGCAGCCAGAAAACATCACCAGCAACACCATACCAGAATACTAATGCCGCTTCCAAATTTCAAGCATGCATTTTATCATAGAATAGGATTTAGTTTTTGATAGTAATTTATGCTAGAGTACTAATACATTATCCGTATTCCAAATATGGATTTTATTGTGGAATAAGATATCATGTATACTTGTCTGGTTTCCAACTGTTGGATATTATTTTGGGAGAAAAGCTGTAATTTGATAAATTAGTGAGTGCTCGTATAGCTTGTGGTCCAAAGTGTCTTAGGGTGTATGTCAAGGGTACAAGTGGATGAGTGCTATAGATTGTTGCTGATGTGCTTTTGTCTAATATACTGTATTTATCCAAGAGAACTCATGTAATCCCATCATTTCATGATCGAGCTTTACTCTGGCACGGAATATCATCATTTTGTTCCCCCGTCAAGATCCAAGAACAGGACACCAAAACAAGGACAAGGTATTTGCTTATCCTTTATTCTGATGTATTGTAATAAACGCATTAGTATGTACGGGTTCCGCTGCAGCCCATTGGTAGAGTATGCACGTTGAGAAGCTGGTATCGTGGTTCGATCCCTCTGTGGGGTATTAGGAAGGGCACTGAACCTTAATTTCCTAACTCTAACATGTCTCTAGCCACCCATTCTAATGGGGAATTAATTGCTATTCATGAAACGGTGTTTCTTCTTTCTTTTAGTGCTCCACTAGATGTCCAAAAGGTTTGATGGTGGATTAGTATATTTAGAAGCTCTTTTGTCATTAATGGGAAACAAATGGCAGTTCCGCAGCTATCACGTCAAAATGAAAATTAAGGGACAAACGTGAATTTTTACGTATTCAATTGTGTATTAATTAATATTTATACTTTTTAGTTAGGTATTTGTACATAGGTTTTTAAATTATTATTTTTCTAATTTATGTCATTACTTTCTCAGTTAATCAAATATTTAATTTTGACTTATATTTTGCCAGCTATTCAGAATGAATGTTCTTTTTATCATGCTGCAATATTCAGCTGAAGGCAGGAGGGCTGCCCTAACTGAACATGAAGAGGGAGGCAGCAGTGTTAAATATAATCTGTCAAACTCACCCAATGAGTCAAAATCCCTTTTAGTCGTTTCTTGCAATATGAGAATGACATTCTGTCGCCTACCACCAGGAATATATATAAAGAAATATATATATATATATATATATATATATATATATATATATATATATATATATATATATATATATATATATATATATATATATATATATATATATATACAGTGATCCCCCACTGTATCGCATTTCTTGGTTCGCGTTTTCACTGTATCGCATTTTTTTGGGGGCAAATTATTATTGTAAAATACCTATGTACATGAGTATGCCATGTAATTACCACTTCATTCACCGTAATTTTATCTATCACTTTTATATAAATTTACGTTGCATGCTGTTATTTATGAAGCAAAGGGTGGTTTGTTAACAGCACAAGGAGGGTTTATACAGTGTAAACGTAAAAATAAATTAAAATATCTATGTACATATAGGCTGAGAGTGGCATATGACAGGGTGAAAGAAAGAGAAGTTGGGGAGGAATGGGGGTTGATGAAAGAATGTTTTGTGGGACATGCAAGTGATGTGTGTGGAAAGAGGTTTGTTGGAGGTGGCATGAGGAGGGACAGCGAGTGGTGGAATGAAGGGGTGAAAATGAAGGTGGAAGAGAAAAAGAGGGCTTTTGAGGAATGGCTGCAGTGTAAAAGTAGGGAGAAGTATGAAAGATATAGGGAGAAAAATGTGGAAACCAAGCGGGAGGTAGAGGAAGAGAAGAGGTTGGCTAATGTTAGGTGTGGACAGGATTTTAGTAGGTCATATGAGGAGAATAAAAAGAAGTTTTGGAAAGAAGTGAAGAGAGTAAGGAAGGGTGGATCGAGGATGGAAGAGACAGTGAAAGATGTGAATGGACAGATGTTAAGAGGGAACGATGCAAGGAAAAGATGGGCAGAATATTTTGAGTGCTTGCTGAATGTTGAGGAAGATATAGAGGCAGCTATAGTGGAAGTGGGAGGGGTTCAAGGGCCAGTAATGGGAGATGAAAATGAGAGAGAGATTACAAGAGAGGAGGTGAAAAGGGCATTGTATGAAGCGAAAGCAGGTAAAACACCTGGAATGGATGGTGTGAGAGTGGAGATGTTGAAAGAAGGGGGTGTGACTGCATTGGAATGGTTAGTGAAAGTGTTTAATATATGCTTTATGTTGTCATTGGTGCCAGTGGAATGGGTGATTGCCTGTATAGTGCCCCTATACAAAGGTAAGGGAGATATGTATGAATGCAGTAATTTTAGGGGTATAAGTCTGTTGAGTGTGGTAGGAAAAGTGTATGGTAGGATACTGGTTAATAGGATTAGGGATAAGACAGAATATGTGATCGCGGAAGTGCAGAGTGGTTTTAGGAGAGGTAGAGGTTGTATAGATCAGATTTTTATAGTTAGGCAGTTATGTGAGAAATATTTAGCAAAGGGTAAGGATGTGTATTTAGCATTTTTGGATCTGGAGAAAGCATATGATAGAGTTGATAGAAAGGCTATGTGGAATGTTTTGAGATTATATGGAATTAATGATAAATTGTTGCATGCAGTGAAGAGTTTGTATGTGGGCAGTAGAGCTTGTGTTAGAGTAGGGAATGAAGTGAGTGAGTGGTTTCCAGTGAGTGTGGGACTGAGACAGGGATGTGTGATGTCACCATGGCTGTTCAATTTGTATATTGATGGAGTTGTAAGAGAGGTGAATGAGCGAGTGCGTGGTCGAGGTTTGAGAATGGTAGATGGGGTTGATAACGAGTGGGAGCTGAATCAGTTGCTGTTTGCAGATGATACTGTGGGGTGGCAGATTCAGAGGAAAAGCTGTGTCAGTTAGTGTCAGAATTTGGAATGGTGTGTGAGAGAAGGAAGTTGCGAGTGAATGTGGGAAAGAGTAAGGTTATGAGGTGCATAAGAAATGAGGATGGCGCTGGATTGAATGTTATGTTGAATGGAGAGACACTTGAGGAGGTTAATCAGTTTAAGTATTTAGGCTCGGTTATAGCTGCAAATGGTGGAGTGGAAGCAGATGTGTGTCACAGAGTGAATGAAGGATGTAAAGTGTTGGGTGCATTGAAAGGAGTGATGATGAATAGAGGGTTGGAAATGAATGTTAAGAAAGTTTTGTATGAGAAAGTGGTTGTGCCAACTGTGATGTATGGATCAGAGTTATGGGGTATGAAAGTAAGTGAGAGACGGAAACTAAATGTGTTTGAGATGAAATGCCTGAGGAGTAAGATTGGTGTATCTCGATTGGATAGGGTTAGGAATGAAGTGGTGAGAGCAAGAATGGGTGTGAGGAGAGAAATTGCAGCCAGAGTAGATATGAATGTTCTGAGATGGTTTGCCCATGTGGAAAGGATGGATGATGAAAGGCTGCTGAAAAAGGTGATGAATGCGAGAGTTGATGGGAGAAATGCTAGAGGGAGGCCTAGGTTTGGATGGATGGATGGAGTAAGGAGAGCCCTGAACGATAGGAGGATGGATGTGAGGGAAGCAAGCGAGCGTGCTAGGAATAGGAATGAGTGGCGAGTGATTGTGACGCAGCTCTGATGGGCATCTGCTGTTACCACGGGGCTGCATCTTACAGAGGTAACCCTGTGGTAGGGGCAGTAGGAGGAGTTGGCAGTTGTGAAGCGACACAGGTTGTGGAAGAGTCGGGAGGATGGGCTGTGGCACTCCAGCAGTGCCATCTGAACGGTCGCTAGCTCCCTCGTCATTGCCCATAGAGCAAAGTAATCCCCCTATTTGTTTTCCTTTTTTGATGTCGGCTACCCCCCAATTAAAGGGGGAAACAGCCAAGGTAGATAGATAGAATAGATATAGGCTGATCCTATTTCACGGTTTTTCTGTCTCGCACCGGGTCCCGGAACCGAACTACCGCAATAATGGGGGGATTACTTTATATATATATATATATATATATATATATATATATATATATATATATATATATATATATATATATATATATATATACATACATGCATACATACATACATACATACATACATACATACATACATACATACATACATACATACATACATACATACATACATACATACATACATACATACATACATACATACATACATACATACATACATACATACATACATACATACATACATACATATATATATATATATATATATATACACACCTAGTTCTTGGAATAACGCGAAGATAGGTTTTCATAAGTGACGGGTAATGTGAAAATCGCGTATTGTAAGGAGTCATTTTCCATAAGAAACAATGAAAATGGGCATAGATACGTTTCACAACCATACATAGACACACTATGCCAAAAATATTAGATAAGTAAAACATAATTTATAAGTACATAACAAAGCAGAAAGACCTGTAGTTATTTATATTAACATGCAAATAGTATATAGTATAAAAGATATACATATTTACTCTACAGTAAACAAATTAATGCACTCTATTATGAGGTGGGCAACAGCCATACACTGGGACGTGCATGGTGGTGGTGAGCACTAGGATGCAGGAGAACGAATCTCTATCTGCAAACGTTTTTGCTCTTGCACGCTTTTTCCCTGACAATATTATATGGCAAGTTTGTTTGCTGTTTGTTCTTAATGCTTTTTTTCCATTCTCTCCATAATATCTGATCGCATTAAGCGGTAGAAGAGGAGGAGGATGCGGGAGAACGAACCTCTATCTGCAAGTGTTTTTCTGCCTCCGTATCAGCTGATGCACTCTCGCACGCTATTTCCCTGACAATATTATATCGCAAGTTTGTTTGCTGTTTGTTCTAAATGCTTTTTTTTTAATCTCTCCATAATATCCGATTGCATTAAGCGGTGGAAGAGGAGGAAGATGTAGGAGAGCAAATCTCTATCTGCAAATGTTTTGCCTCCTCCGTATCAACTGATGCACTCTCGCACGCTATTTCCCTGACGATATTATATCGCAAGTTTGTTTGCTGTTTGCTCTTAATGCTCATCCACATACTGCACTTAGCATTTTTTCCATTCTCTCCATAATATCCAATCGCATTAAGTGATAGAAGAGGAGGAGGATGCGGGAGAACGAACCTCTATCTGCAAACATTTTGCCATCTCCGTATCAGCTGCTGCACGCTCGCACACTATTTTCCTGACGATATTATATCGCAAGTTTGTTTGCTGTTTGTTCTTAATGCTTTTTTTCCATGCTCTCCATAATATCCGATCGCATTGAGCAGTAGAAGAGGAGGAGGATGCGATAGAACGAACCTCTATCAGCAAACGTTTTGCCGCCTCCGTATCAGCTGATTCGCTGTTGCACGCTTTTTTCCTAACGATATGCAAACCTTAACAGAAACACAGTTAGAACAAGCGATATACAGTGTTGCCTCACTTATCGTTGTAGTTCGGTTCCGGGACCCGGCGCGAACCCGGAAATCCGCGGAGTAGAGATCAGCCTATATGTACATAGATATTTTAATGTATTTTTACGTTTACACTGTATAAACCCTCCCTGTACTGTTAAAAAAACACCCTTTACATTATAAATAACAGCAAGCAATGTAATTTTTTTATGAAAGTGATAGGAAAACTTACCATGAATGAGGTGATGATGACTTGACATTAATAGGTTCCATATTTTACAATAATTTTTACGTTTGCGTAAAATAGCGGTGACATCCACAAACTTTTTTCCTTCTTTCAACATATCTAAGAGTTTCACTTTATCTACAATGGTTAACATTTTCCTTTGCCGCTTAGGCTCACTACAAGAAGCCTTAGAAGATGAAGGATGCTTGGGAGGCATTGCAAAGGTTAAAATATGCGAATAAAAAAATCACAAGCAAAACATATTAATAATAATAAGTACAACATGAATGGCGCACACAAGTGAGGCGAAACAATGGAAGATGGTGGAAGCCTTTGTCCGAAACGCTGATAGCGGTATCGTATTTTACATATTGCAATACTGTTAGTATTTATGTTTTTTTACTATTTTTTACTGTTATATTATTCTTAGGCTAAGAAATACATTTTTTTTATCAATAAAATCATGAAACTACTGGAAATATAAATATATATGCTACCTCACGTAGCTTCGACCCCAATACATTGTACGCTATCGAACACAAGCAAAACGTGAGTTAGACTGAACGAGTCTTTGTCCAAAACGCTGATAGCGGTATCGTATTTTACATGTTGCAATACTGTTAGTATTTATGTTTTTTACTATTTTTTACTGTTTTATTATTCTTAGGCTAATAAATACTTTTTTTTATCAATAAAATCATGAAACTACTGGAAATATAAATATATATGCTAGCTCACGTAGCTGCGACCCCAATACATTGTACGCTATCGAACACTATTTCATATGATGCAATACTGTGAGTTATACTGTACGTACGTATATCATTCAGTTATTAGTACAATGTATATTAATATAAAATTCATCTACTTATTTGATGATTGTACAAAATCTATTGTATTTATTCACTGTAATTTGGACCAAATATTCCTTTTGTAAAGATTATACTGTACTTTTCAAAAGAGGTGGTCAATAAACGTATCTATCTATCTATCTACATTTATGTTTTTTACTATTTTTACTGTTTTATTATTCGTAGGCTGGGAAATAATTTTTTTTTATCAATTAGATAATGAGATATGTTTTTTCAATAAAAAAAAATGTAAATACTGAGAATTTTTTTTTTTAATATTTTAATATTTTTGCATATACCCATGAAATAAAATAATAATTTATCCCAAAAAAAAACGCGATAGAGTGAGAAACCGAACCAGGGAGCGCGAATAACTTGGGTAACACTGTATCCATGCAGTATACTGGGTAAAGAGACACTGAACCACATGGCAGGATGGCGGAAAAGTACCTCCGAGGCAGTCGATTATTTATTAAAATGAAATTTTTTTTTTCAAAATTTTTTGCATGGGCGTTATTCGTGTATTTCGTATTTTATTTACTATTATTTTTAGGGGCCTTATTCCAATTTCGCGGATTATAAATGCGCGTAAAAAGTGAACTAGGTGTATATATATATATATATATATATATATATATATATATATATATATATATATATATATATATATATATATATATATATACACTTTATTATTATTATTATTATTATTATTATTATTATTATTATTATTATTATTATTATTATTATTATTATTATTATCATCCAGTTTTTTCTTCCCATCCAGGTAGGTCAAAGGCACCACACTATGTATCCAAGAAGCCCATTGTATGTATTGTAATATAATGAATACTGTTATGTATATGTATCAATGTGCAATACACATTGTTTTTCTTAGGACGTCTAGGTCAGTTTTTGGAAAAGCAGACCAAAACGTCATATTAAAAATATCTTATGTATATAATTATTTAAATTTGTATCCACATCACAGATATTATTTATTCATATGTATATATTATAGTAATTATGGTAACTCAAGCTAGGATGAAAACGTGGAGTATATAGGAATTATTGTAAACAATGCTAGACTGTAAAAGTTATTGGTGGAGTATATCTGAATTATTGTAACCAATGCTAGAATGTAAGATATGTTTGCATGCATTGTAGATTAGGGAGAATCTTTTTGATAATTTGTATAATTTATTACTATTATTATTATATATTATGATGTCTTATAGTTTATTGCATTTTATGGTATTTTATGGCGTATTGTGTACTATTTGTTTTATTATTTCTATATGCATTTGTGTGTTCATTGTATATATTTATTTATTTGGATTTTTGGATACATTGTATTTGGTGCAATGACTGTGCTAATCTTCAGAAAAGCAAAACATTTGTTTAATCCTTTTAAAATCTGCATATGCAATTTTTATAAAAGATTTTTCCAATTCAATTTGACAACACCTATGTCAGTATCAATATGATCATGCGTTTATTGCAAAAGAGTATTGATTAAATTAGCAAAATTTCCATAATGTTTCCCTTTTTATTCTGGTGTCTCTCACGTCAGCATTACAATGCTTGTATTCACGAAAAAAATGTGAGTCCTCATATTATAATCATCCTATTCCTTTGTAATGTAGATAAATTCACATGAAGTTTTAAGAATCTTAAGAAATTTCGCTTTTCTGAGCATTGGGGTAGTCCATCCATCGATAAGGGCACAAAAGGTATGTGATGATTTTTTTTTCTGATTTTGCTCCGAGTGTCATACGTTTTAAATTGTGCCCAAATAGACATCGCTAGGCATTTAAAACCTTCCCCAAATTAGATAGATGCTAGTTTAGGATGTTGTTCTCACAATGAAACCTCAGAACCTTCATTCACTGCAGAAACTTACAAAAAGTTTACTTTTTGCCCAACCTAAGCTAATCTAAAAAAGAAAATTTCCTCATATACTATTGGAACAAAAAGGAAGTGTTTTTTGAACCTAACCTAATTAAAGATTGAATTTAACCTTGTCATTCCCTGCAGAAAATTGTAATAACTCCATTGCGTAGCCGGACATAATGCAAAAGTCATCCAACCTTTGAATTTATTGACACGTGTTGATAAATACTAATGTTTGATGATCTTTATGATCGGAGTAAAACTTAGTTTAGCTTAGCTTAGATTAGTAGGCGATTTCGAATGCTTGGCGCCATCGCGATGTATCAAGAATGAGCAAAAAACATACCTTCAAACATCCTAGATCCTCGGCTGATGGAACTGCAAGTTGTCACGGAAACTCCAACTCTGGATTATATTGAGAAGTGTATACTATCATATTATCATTTCTCACGTGGACAAGAAGTCCATCCACACGGTCTGTTTTTTGTTTTTGCTTTTAAAAGCTGCAATCTTAGCTCTTGGCATGTAGTAGTACCATCTTCTCAGACTCAAAGGATAGAGACTGCTTCAGATCATCCACGATTACAGTCTTGTCTCTTATTATATTAAATAATTACAGTGTTATCTTTTGGCTCACAGTAGAACCTTTTGCTTAGACTCAGAGCAAAGAGACTTCTTAAAACCATTTTCATTTACAAACTGTTTATTTAATTAAAGAGTTACAGTCTTAGCTTTTAGCATTATATTCTTAGTGATTTTGATATACCAAAAAAATAAGTGCTTTTACATTTCAGTAATTTGTGTCATACTTTTGTTTGAAATTGCTTTGTCCTTTCACAGTTTAAGAATATACATTTATTTTTGCATATATTTCATTATTGTTTATCTAACATACTCCAACTGTTTTGTTTACATCAAATTTATTTCATCAATCTTGAGAAGATACATCTGAAAAGCGACTTTTCTCATGTATTCTCTCAAATCTCTTCGTCATTTTAGAATTCACCTTCTGTTATGATAATGAAGTCCATAAATTAACTTTTATGATTTTTCGTCATTTAGACTTATACAAATATTATCCCCTTTTCAGACTGTAGCCAGACGTATCTATTCAAACAAATGGGGTTAATGAAGGACCTGGAATCCAGTACAGAAAGCCTTTGGTACAGAGGTCCGAGATTTTTCTTTTCCCAACACTTCGAATTTTTCTCTTAGTAATCAGGTAGTAATTTAAAAAATAATATTTTTTATATTGAGCATAAAGCTTTTTATAACCCATGGAATAAGCAATCCGTTATTTGCTATTTGCTTATTCAAGTCCAGGGGGTTCTCGGTTTACGAGGTCGACCAACAAAGTTTTGTGGTTATGATGCATATCCCATAAATTGATTCGGTTTTACGTCACGAACTCCCTTTTCTACTAAGGGCTAGGACGGTTGCCTTCTTACGAAGGACTTGTTTTGGCAGATGTAATCGTTACCCTGAGCCCATAAATTAATTTGCTTTTTTTTCATATAATTGTTGGCCTGTGTTATGTCTCCCAATAGGTTGGCCATGGCACCAGCCGCCCGTTGAAAGACTACGACTGAAGGTATTAGGATGCAACTAGGACTGGTCCAGACAGTTCCAGGTTGAGTCTTCCTTCAGGACGGTTCTTTCTTCATGCCTACATCTACACTGAATATTCTGGCATATTCATTACACATCTCTTGCTATTCCATTACATTTGACAAGTCACAACATTCTGCACATCTGTCTCTTTTACTTTTCTTTTCCTCACATTTTGTCATTATTTATGGAAGGCTCACAACTAATGGCCCCCAGTACCCGGCATAGTGGGGTGCGAAGAATCTCCGGGGATCGTGTTGACTCCACCATTGGCTTGAGGGCAGACACGCCTGGTGGTAGTAATGGTTCTGCTCTTAACCTTGCACCTCCCAATAGATCTGCTTCTTTCACTCTTCACTATTCAAACATTCGTGGGCTGAACTCTAATCTTTCGTCTGTGGAACAGCACTTGGGCACTTTCCTCCCTAACCTCCTCCTCCTATCTGAAACCCAGTTGTCTATACATGCTTCCACTGACCCTTTCCAAATCTCCCACTATAATCTGTATACTCGTTTTCGTTCCAAAGGTGGGGTCTGTGCTTACTGCAACATTAACACTCCTACTGTGAGGATCATGGACCTTGAATCTCCTGACTTTGATGTTCTTTGGCTAAAAGTCTATCTCTCCACTACCACTATCATCCTTTGCTTCTGCCACTGTTCTCCAAACTCAACCAAGTTTGTGTCTTTCTTTGAATATCTCTCCTTGTGCCATGAGTCCTTGCTATCTTCTCACCCACATGCCGAAGTTCTCTACATTGGAGACTTCAATGTACACCACAGTGAGTGGCTTTGTTCTTCTCACACTGATGTGGGAGGAAGCGAGGCTCTTGCTTTCTCTATTACTCACGATCTGGAGCAAATTATCAAACATCCTACTCGCGTTCCTGATCGTCACGAACATGCTGCAAACACTCTTGACCTATTTTTTACTCTCTAACCCTTCAAACTACTCTTATTCTGTGCTTTCCCCTCTTGGTAAATCTGACCACTCCATGATCTCTGTCTCTTCCATTTTCGCTCCCCCACCACCAATCCCTCCTACTCAACGCCGCCTTTGGCACTTTGAGCGAACCCAATATGAAAATTTGTGTAACTTTCTCTTTGACTTCCCATGGGATGACTACTGCTTTCAGTCCCGCAACCCTGACGGGTAGCTGTAAAAGTTGCCGAGATCATGACTGCGGAAATGGAGGCGTACATCCCCTCTTCTACAAAAACTTTCTCTCCCCCTAAACCTTGGTTTGACCGTGCCTGCTCCATGGCTATCCAGGCTAGGAATCAGGCTCACCGATCTTACCAAGCCTCTCCTTCCGATTTAACTCGCTCTGCTTTTATTATAGCTAGGACTCGCTGTACAGCTCAGATTCGAAGGTCTAAGGCTTCCTTTATAAGAATGAAAGTTGATGACCTTAACTCCTCTTCCACTGACAAATGCTTTGGTCCTTAGCCAAAAACCTCTCCAAAAACTTCTGTAACTCAAGCTTTCCCCCTCTCATTCATTCTGATGGTTCTATAGCTTGCTCTCCCGCTGACAGAGCCACTCTCTTTGGCTCTCATTTTTCTGCCAACTCTTCTATCAACGATTCCAACGCACCTGTTCCTCAGTCTTTTCCCCTCTCTAACCCTATGCCCTCCCTTATCCTTTCTTCACGCAAAGTTCATAAGGTTCTTCGCTCACTAATGACAAACAAGGCATCTGGTCCGGATGGTATGTTATGTATAACTTTTGTGCTGATTAATTTGTGCGCTTTGCATTGCGCTATTGTTTTGTTGTTTTACTCAGGTAGAACCGCCATGTCGGATATCTAAGTTTGAGTAATAAAACCTCCACTTCTCTCACGATTTTTAATGGCATTCTCCTCACCCATCTTTCTCAAAGTATGGAACAAATGGTGACGAGGTACAAAGGACCAATGACTTTGATGTTCTCTGGCTAAAAGTCTATCTCTCCACTACCACTATCATTCTTTGCTTCTGCTACTGCTCTCCAAACTTCACCGAGTTTGTGTCTTTCTTTGAATATCTCTCCTCGTGCCATGAGTCCTTGCTATCTTCTCACCCACATGCTGAAGTTCTCTACATTGGAAACTTCAATGTACACCACAGTGAGTGGCTTCATTCTTCTCATACTGATGTGGGAGGAAGCGAGGCTCTTGCTTTCTCTATTACTCACGATCTGGAGCAAATTATCAAACATCCTACTCGTGTTCCTGATCGTCACGAACATGCTGCAAACACTCTTGACCTATTTTTTACTTCTAACCCTTTAAACTACTCTTATTCTGTGCTTTCCCCTCTCGGTAAATCTGACCACTCCATGATCTCTATCTCTTCCTTTTTCGCTCCCCCACTACCAATCCCTCCTACTCAACGCTGCCTTTGGCACTTCGAGCGAACCCAATATGAAAATTTGTGTAACTTTCTCTTTGACTTCCCATGGGATGACTACTGCTTTCGGTCCCACAACCCTGATCGGGTAGCTGTAAAAGTTGCCGAGATCATGACCGCGGGAATGGAGGCGTACATCCCCTCTTCTACAAAACTTTCTCTCCCCCTAAACTTTGGTTTGACCGTGCCTGCTCCATGGCTATCCAGGCTAGGAATCAGGCTCACCGATCTTACCAAGCCTCTCCTTCCGATTTAACTCGCTCTGCTTTTATTATAGCTAGGAATCGCTGTACAGCTCAGATTCGAAGGTCTAAGGCTTCCTTTATAAGAAGGAAAGTTGATGACCTTAACTCCTCTCCCACTGACAAATGCTTCTGGTCCTTAGCCAAAAACCTCTCCAAAAACTTCTGTAACTCAAGCTTTCCCCCTCTCATTCGCTCTGATGGTTCTATAGCTTGCTCTCCCACTGACAAAGCCACTCTTTTTGGCTCTCATTTTTCTGCCAACTCTTCAATCAACGATTCCAGCCCACCTGTTCCTCAGTCTTTTCCCCTCTCTAACCCTATGCCCTCCCTTATCCTTTCTTCACGCAAAGTTCATAAGGTTCTTCTCTCACTAAAGACAAACAAGGCATCTGGTCCCGATGGTATCCCTGCAAGGTTCCTTAAGGAGTTTGCAGATGAACTGGCTCCCGTGCTTTGCCGTCTTTTTCGCCTCATTCTATCAACCAGTATCTATCCTTCATCTTGGAAACATGCTCTAGTTCAACCTGTTCCTAAGAAGGGTGACCGCTCTATTCCTTCTAACTACCGACCTATTGCTCTAACCTCCTCTATTGCTAAAGTTTTCGAAACTTTGCTCAATGCTCACTTCTAGAAACGCCTTGAATCTAACTCACTTATCTCCGATCAGCAGTACGGCTTCCGCAAGGCAAGATCCACTGGTGATCTCCTGTCCTATCTTACTCATGTATGGTCATCTTCTCTGAGGAACTATGGGGAATCCTTTGTCGTCGCCCTTGATATCTCTAAGGCTTTTGACAGAGTCTGGCACAAGGCTCTGTTGGTCAAACTCCCTGCCTATGGTTTTACCCCTTCTTTCTGTTGTCTGATTTCCAGTTTTCTTACTGACAGTTCTATATCTGTAGTTTTTGAAGGCGCGACATCTAGCCCTTTCTCTGTTTCCAGTCGTGTTCCACAGGGCTCTGTTCTTTCACCTACTCTCTTCCTTCTCTTCATCAATGATCTTCTACAATCCCCATCTTCCTCTCTTCTTCATGCCTTTGCCGATGATTCTACCCTTCACTTTTCCTCTGCCTTTTCTTCACAACCTTCATCTGTTACTCGTAATCAATCTCGTATCACTCTTTCTTCTACTCTTAACTCCGATTTGCAGAGAGTATCTGAATGGGGCACTCAAAACTTAGTTAAATTCAATGCCTCCAAGACACAGTTTCTGGCTATCTCTTTATCTTCTTCTCCTCCTGATAACCCTATTGTCTTCGAAACTACTGAAATTTACCCTCTTAACTCTATCAATATATTAGGAATCCATGTAGCCTCTAACCTGTCTTGGAGGATCACATAATCCAAATTTCTAAATCTTCATCCAAAAAATTGGGGGTTTTGTTTCGTTTTCCTTATTACTTTTCCTCATTGCAGTTACTTAAAATTTACAAAGGTCTTATCCGCCCCTGCTTAGAATACTGCTCACACATCTGGGGTGCTTCTCATGACCTTTCATACTTCAAAAAGCAGATTTATCGTCATTTCAGAGCCTAGTCCTCCATATCTCTGGTTCCTCTTTTCTTTGACTGTTTTTTTCTGTCTGTCGTTTTCCTTTGTGTGACATTACCTCATCTCTGCCTTGCCCTTAAGCTTTTTCTTTTCCTTCGTCTTGGTATTTTGAATCTAAGGCAGTCAAACTCATTAATGATCCTTCTCTTACTTCCAACCTGGATTCTCTCTCTCTTCGCCGTAAGGTATCATCCCTTTTGCTTTTCTATAGCTACTACTTCCATCGCTGCTCTGATGAGTTGGCGAGTTGCATCCCTCCTCCACTGCCGAGGCCGCGTAACACTCGCCAAGCGGCCTCATCTCACAGGTACTGTGAGGAGATTTGTAGCTTGCGGATTGGTCGGTGCAGTGACTGCTTCTTCCCATCTACCTCCAGACTCTGGAACTCTCTTCCTCCTTCTGTCTTTCCTAATTCTCATGACCTTTCATACTTCAAAAAGCAGATTTATTGTCATTTCAGAGCCTAGTCCTCCATATCACTGGTTCCTCTTTTCTTTGACTGTTTTTTTCTGTCTGTCGTTTTCCTTTGTGTGACATTACCTCATCTCTGCCTTGCCCTTAACTTTTTTCTTTTCCTTCGTCTTGGTATTTTCTCATGCCCGGGCCTTTGTTGATGAGGGTAGTTTCTGCCTGTCCCAGTGTCACACTCTTGCCAGTGTTTCATGCACTGTTTTGCAACATTTTGCTGCTGTTGCACTTGACTGAATTTTGAGTCACCTTTATGGTGAGGTTTTGAGATCACTTTTACGTTTAAGTTTGAACTGTGGTGTTGAATTTTTTTTTTCTCTCCTTGGTGTTGTGTGGTTCTTTCAATTTTTTTTTACTACTGTATTGTAGAGATTTGTTTTTATTTGTGGTTGTTTTGGCACTTCGTTATTGACTGTTTAGGAAACAAACATGGAAACCATCAAAACATTTGATGAGGAGCGTTACCTGGACATAATGATTGCTAGGGGTGAGAGATACGGTTTTTCCCCAAGACAGAAGCTCTTCAAATGGGCTCATGAGGAGATGGTTGAACGCCGAGATAAGCTGGAGAAGAGAGCAAGTGATGAGGCACAAGCACAACGTGATGAGGCACAAGCACAACGTGAACATGAGCTTGCGCTTGCTCGGCTTCGAGCGGGAATCCCAGACAGTAGTCCTTTATCCGGAAATAGAGATTACAGGAACGGGAAGCACAAGAGCCCCTCGCAGAACTTCAATCGTCCAGCTCATCCTCCTCACACTCCTAAGCCTTATTACAGCCATGTACCCACACTCAAGAAGGATGACCCAGTAAGACCTAAGCCTCAGCAGTTCAGAGGCAAAGGCCATTACTCTGCTCCACCTTCCCAGGGTTTTCAGCCAAATACTAAGAGCCACCACGCTCCCTCACACAGCGGCGGCCCACATAGCCGTCTAGCCACTCACTCAGCCCATGTTGTGGAAACAGGGCCAGAAAGGGCCAATGAGGATAATGCCGAGGAACCACCAAACAAACTTGCCAATGTGGAATTCATCGAACATGATGATCTGGAAATGATCCCAAAATGCCTAGAAACCATAAATGGTGTGGAAGCTGAGATAGCCCTTGACACAGGGGCCAATGGCATACTTGTTGACGAGAGATTTGTCAGGGATGAAGATTTTACCAGCAAAGTCGTTCGTGTGCAGGTTGCTGAAGGAACACCCCAAATACGCCGCTGCAGTGTCATTAACCTGGATTGCAAATACTACAAGGGAAAAGCCCAAGCTGTGGCAATGATTGTGCTTATGTACCCTGTCTTGCTGGGTCGTGCACTGAACCTAGTTCCTACTTTCCAGGCCGACCTCTACCATAAGGACATTTCTCGTTATAACTTCCCTCGGGGGGAAGTCACATGAAGCCATTTCAGCAGCAACTCCTGGCCTCGATGCCAAGAATATGGACGATGCTCCGACTGACTCCATTGAGTCTGCCGCAGTCTAGTACACGTAATGTGGAACACGGAGAGTTTACCCCTCCTTTACCAGATGATGCACCTCTAGAGCCATTGAAGTCCCGTCCAGACTTTGCCAAATTGCAGCAAGAGTGCCCCAGCCTCAAACGCTGGATGCAGCAGGCCACGGAGGGAAGGACCTTCAGGGTGAGAGGAGGAGGCCAGATCACTTACGCCAT